>JAJEJO010002366.1:660908-702492 GCA_020662805.1 Glaucomys volans
AAATTTACCCAGTTTAATTTGTCAAATGAATCTCAATAACACTGGGGTGGGAAAATGTCCATGATCTGTGTGCACTGCCCATTCTCCCACTTGCTCAACCGTCCTCTCCTTCCCAACCCCCAAAACCCACAATATAGCAGCAACAGGAATCGGGAGTCCATCGGGCACCTCAGAGAATCATTTATTCAGTTACTTGTCAGCATCAGAATGTGACAGAATGGTCAACGCTCCTCCAGATAATCTACTCAGAACACACACAGCCGGTCCCCGGCTCTCAGAGCTTTCAATAAATGTTGGCTATTGACTAGGAAGGTTTTATATATATAAATATAATATATATGAATATTATGTCTATATACATAGACATATTATATATGTACATAGTCATATTTACTTTATATAAGATTTATATATAAATATATAGTATTTACTTATATAAATTTATACTTATATAAATATATATTATAATTAATTATATTTATAATTGCTATATATGATTCAATGGGACACCAGTTATGTTCTGCCTGGGGAATATTTCCTGTCTGACATTCATCTGTCTGCCTGTCCCTCTCTTTTCCTCACTTTTGTAGAACCCCCACAAACTGAGCTTATTGTGCCTCATCCATTCTCTGAGCATGGTTTCCTGACTTCCCAGCTCCCATTCATCCTGACTCTTAAAATATCAGCTCATTCAGCCTATGTCTCCCCCTGCTCTGCTCGAGGACTCCCCCACTTCCGGGTCCTGCTCCCTACCCTGTCTGAACTCTCACATGAACTCAAGGGAACCCATCTCCCTAACGTCCTTGTCTCCGTCCCACAGACCACTTATCAGATTGCCAGGTCCTACCCAAAAACCACACAGCCCAGCAGACTGCTGGCTACTCAAAGACCATGGCCACTAGCCAGGCTAGACTTTCAGGCCACACACCTTCCTCCACCATCGCATATGCCAGCAGACAGCAGATGATTGCTCTTAATATCTGTGATTGGGCAAAACTGTTTCAGGAAAATATTTTTTTCACACACAAATTTTTTTAAAAATTTTCTTCCTTTTCCTGTGTGTGTGTGTGTGTGTGTGTGTGTGTGTGTTGCTGGAGATGGAACCCAGGGTCTCCTGCATGATGCTAGCAAGTACTCCACCACTGAGTGACACCCCCGCTCCCTCCAAAATTATTCTATATGTTAATCTTGAAAGTCAAGTAATGGTAGTAGGATAGCAATTAAGGGAACCACAAGGCATCTCAGCCTCATCAGTAATTATACTTCAGATACCAAAATAGATACAGAGACCAACTTCATTTCAAACTAGAATTCTGCATGTGGTTCATGATGTACCCAGCCAACTAAATTTGCTTAACGTAAAATTTAACCAATTACCAGTCTCAAGGTTAGGAAGCTTGGTATCCTAAGTTTCTATGGTTAGAACAATTAACTAAAAAGGAACTCAGCATTGTGTTTTTGTGTGTACACTGTTGTGACAGCCAAAAGAGAAGAGTATGTATTATGTATGTATGTCTTTACTTACTTACTTACTTACTTTTGGTACCAGGAATTGAACCTAGGTAGCTCTACCACTGAGCTACATCCCCAGCCCTTTTTAGTTTTTATTTTGAGGCAGGGTGTCCATGAGTTGCTCAGACTGACTGATCTCAGACCTGGGATCCTCCTGCCTCAGCCTCTTGAGTTCCTGGGATTACAGTGTGAGCCAATGAACCTGGCTTAGAGAAGCTTCTTAATGAATTTTTCAAAAATACTCTAGAAAAACAAAAGAGAAAGAAGTTGAATTCCCTTGAACCAATTACCATTTTGAAATTGTAAAACTGACTTGGTGGAGGGTCAGAAGTAAAGGAGTGGGTTGGGATTGTGGCTCAGTGGTACAGCGCTTGCCTAGTATGTGTGAGGCACTGGGTTTGATCCTCAGCAACCACATATAAATAAACAAATAAATTAATTAATTAAATAAAGTTTAAAAATTTAAAAAAGTAAAGGAGTGACATTTGGAAATGGTGGATGCTGCGAGTGGACAATACAGAAAAGCAGTGGAGAGAAGGTTTATAGGCAGTGAGGTGAGTCTCAATAGAGGTGACTTTACAACAGAGGTGAGAAGGATTTGAGATGGTGGAACCTTCAGGCTCAGTGACTGATTGACCAGGGAAATAAAGTTTGAAGGAGAGAATGGAATCTATGCACCATTCATCATCTTGGGGAAGGAGAGATAAAGAATTTAGTTTAGTTGAGAAACCTGCAGAAGGCCCATAGAAAGAGATGCAGTAGGCTGCTGGGGCTTTAGGGAGGAGCTCAAGGGCAAGATAGGGCTAAAGACACAGTTTGCCATTGGCAACCTAGGTGATACAGGAAAGGCTGGGAAGAAATCAGATGGCCTAGGGCTGTTCAGGGAGAAAAGAAATGATTAAAACAGACAGCTTTGTAAGGGGTCTCAACCTGAGCATCCAAGCTAGGAGAAAGGAAGATGGAAAATGGTCCCCCAAGAAAGAATAGAGAAGAAACTAGTGCTGAAACCTGAAATAGAGACAGAAGCTGGCAGAGTCCCAGACCTCAGGTAAGGTGACAAGATTCCACTGCATTTGGCAATCCAGAGTCAGCCACAACCCAGAACTCAAACTTAATTCCTCTTTATCCTTCACATTCCACATTGAACCCATCTGATTTTACGTCCAAATGCAACTCAAATTCATCTCCTTCTCCTGGCACAGCTCTTGGGGTCCTGATCCCAGAACACTGTTATTTTCAACCTGGACTTCCTTCTCTGTCAGAACCTCTATGGTCGATATCAAACAGGAAATTGATTTGAATTCCGTGGATTTCTAATCTTTCGATTCTCAATGAACCTAAGGAGGAAATTATGACAATCCCCACAAATGCTGAAAAGATGTATTCAGGGCAACCCCGTCTTATCCCTATAAGAGTTCTGTTTCTGTTCTTCACACTTGAATAAATCCTACTCCTTTAAAAAAAAAGATGTATTCAACATCATTGTTCATCAACATGGAAATGAGAACTAGCCATATACTTCCAAAATGATAAAAAAAAAAACTCAGTCCAAAAGTCATCATCAACATAGTAGGGATACACTGGCCACATTCCCATTAAAGTCCTTATGTCCTAGCTTTGTCTTGGCAATACTCACCAAAGTAATTGTTCAATAGAAGGAAATTAAAAGTATAAAAACTAGAAAGGGAAAGGTACACGATCACATTTTATGGATGATATGACCAGAAAATCCAATGATATTAATAAATAGCTATAAGAATTCAACAGGTACTTACCAAATATGTGGGCAGGGCCAGCTTAGACTATCCAGACCTTGTTGAACCACTAGATAACTTCAACCCCTCAAGTGATCCCAGATGAGACCAGCAGAACAACCCAACTAAAATCGCTGATGCACCGACTCACCAAAGGATTGTTGTTCTAATCCACTATGTCTTGAGGTGGTTTGTTATACGGAAATAAATAATACACTGGAAAACCTGGTAAGGTGGTATGTTAACTATGCCACTAGACAACATTGTTTATAAGAATGATCCCTGATAGGAAGCCCAATGTTTGAACTTCCCAGAGTGCAAAAACTTTTATAATTGGCATGCTGTCCTCTGAATCAACTGCAAGGACCTGGAACGTTTGTCCAAGGAGTTCTTACAAAAAAAAAGCTTGGCTCTTGTGAGACATGAGGCTTTTAACTCAGGGAGTCTCTGATAAAAATGCATTTCATTTCTTTATCCCTGAATTTTCACCTGAGGGATTGAAGAAGAGCCCTTAGGTACAGGTGAATGTTATCTTGGCTGCTGCAAGGTCTCCTTACTAAAGAGCCATATTTTACACCACCTGCTCCTAGCCTACATGTTTCTAAGTAGGCTAATGCCATGTGGTCATCTCCTGAGTCCAAATATTTAGTTGCACCTGAGAAGACCTCCTGGTGGATGTTCCAATCCCCCAAGATTCACTTCATGCGCAGAAGCAGTGACAATGTGCGTTGCTGTGCCGTGGATGCTGTTTATGTCCTTAGATCTCATTTCTTGGCTGCTATGAAAGTGGCTGCTAGCAGGTCAGTTTATGTCCACACTAAAACCTGCACGAGGACCTTAGTGGCAGGTTTATTCCTAAGTGACTGAACTTGGAAGCAACAAAGATGTCCTTTGGTAGGTGAATGGATGAAGAGAAGTACACCCACACATGGAATATCATTCAGTGTTGGGAGCAGCGAAGGAATTATGGGTTTTTGCACTGCCCAAAGACAGAGGTAACACCTCCCTTGGGAATTTCTTGGTGGAAGGCGCCAATCAAAAACTGTCCAGTTGTAAGGTGACGCCCTATTCAAAGGGAGATTCTTTGCTCGCCAAGGAATTTTATTAGTTCATAACCTTGGGTTCAAATATCTGCTGGCCAGACATAGAGAATTATAGGCACCAGCTGATAAGTTCTAATTGGGCTGCTTTTACTCTCAGCTTCAGCTTTGTTTAATTTGAAGAAGCTTTCTCACAATAAATCCTTCTGATATTTAAACCTATATAATATATAACAAACGTGCTGAGCTTGCTCATAGTCAGTCTTCCTTCACCAGAGACAGGTAGAGCCACCAAGTCCCAGCTTTCCTCTACTTTTGTGTCTGTTTGTCTTTTTCCTAATCCCCTCATTGAATGGTCTGTGTGGCCCTGAATAAATGGTCACTCAGGACATGACATCTCATCTTCTTAGTGAAAAATAAATCAGCTACCAAGCCAAGAGAAGACATGGAGATAATCACATACCACTAAGTGAAGGAACCAGTAAGAAAAGGCTATGATCCGACTATATAATAATCTAGAATAAGTGAAATTATGGAGACCGTCGAGGATGAATGGTTGGTTGCCATGGTTGGGGGATGGGGAGGGATGAAGAGGTGAAGCCTAGAGGATTTTTAGGCAGTGAAACTGCTCTCTATGAAACTATAATGGTGGATACATGTCATTATACATTTGTCTAAACCCACAGAATGTACAATTCTAAGAATGAACCCTCGTGTAAACTCCGGGCTTTGGGTGACTGTGATGTGTCGATCTAGGTTCCTTAGTTTTAACAAGTGTACCAACAAGGAACAATAGCAAAGACTCTACAATGTATGGGCAGGAGAGTTCTGGAAAATCCCAGCCTCCCTTCCCATTTTTCTGTGAACCTAAAACTGCTCTCAAGAGTAAAGTTGTTTTTTTGTTTTGTTTTGGTTTGGTTTGGTTTGGTGATGGGGAGGGTACCGGGTATTAAACCAGGGGCACTTGACCACTGAGCCAAATTTCCAGCCCTATTTTATATTTTATTTAGAGACAGGGTCTCACTGAGTTGCTTAGCGCCTCTATTTTGCTGATGCTGGCTTTGAACTTCCATAATCCTCCTGCCTCAGCCTCCCAAACCACTGGGATTATAGGCATGCACCACCACACCCAGCAAGTGTAGTTTTTAAATAAATATTTTTTAAAAAATATGTTATCTTGTCCATTTTCTGTTTCTGAGACTAATTTATAGAGATGTTTATTTTGGCTTGTGGTTCTGGAAGGCTGGAAGATTTCAGATCAGGTGGCTGCAACTGGTGAGGGTCTCCTGTTGCTTCTACACATGGTGGAAAGCTGAAGGGAAAGAGGCAAAATGCAAGAAACAAAGTTGCTGAAAACAACCTACTTTAATGGATTCAAGCCCACAATAGCAATACTTTACTCATTCGAAAAAGGAACTAACCCATTCATGAGGGTTTGACCCCCTGGGATCCAAGCACTTCCCACTAGGGCACCCCTCCCAACACTGCCATCAGAGCATTGAGCCTTAGCATGAGTTTTGGTGGAGCAAATCATAGTAGATATTTAAATGTCTTCATTTAATAATAAAATAAAATATCTTTATGCTATAGGTTTGATGAAGGAGAATGAAAAAACTCTTTATGATATCAAGTGAAAAGGATGAAGGGCAGACCATAATAGAGTATGCGATTTTGTGTTGCAAAGCAAAAAAAAAACAAAATACTGTGTCTACTTTATATTTGTTTATGTATGTATAGATAATCCCTGGAAGAACACACAGGAAGCCAATGATTGTAGGATCTAGGGCAGAAAGCAGATTGAGGCAAGGATGGAAGGGAACTTCTTTTTGCACCTTTTTGTAATCATGTGAAATATTTCTGTTCAAATACTAAATGTGCACAAAAATTAATTCCATGTTGATTTAAGAAAAGCAAATTTTATTACAATCATGTTGACACTTGTTTAAAATATAATTATGCCAGGCAGGGAGGCACACACCTGTAACCCCAGTGACTCCGGAGAAGAGGCAGGGGGTTCGAAAGTTCTAGCATCCTCAGCAATGGAGTGAGAGACTGTTTCTAAATAAATAAATAAATAAATAAATAAATAAATAAATAAATAAATAAATAAATAATAGGGCACGGGATGTGGCTCAGTAGTAAAGTGCCTCTGCATTCAATCCCCAGTACCAAAAAATAAAAACAAATAAATAGATACGTCCCAGGAAAACAGGGAGCTGAAACTCCAAACCTCGGTTCTTGTGTTCCGAGGAAAGAAAATGTAAAGTCAGACACCAAAAGCCATGCAAGAGAACCTTATTATTAGTGAAAGTAAAGTGAAAGCAAAGTGAGGCTCAAACAGAGCACCCTGGAGAGAGAGTGGGCCGACTCTGAGCAGAGAAGGCAAAGGAGACAGCGCTGTCTCCAAGTTGGTTACTGCTAGAAGTTTACCAGGAGAGCTGGGAACACCTTCTGCAGTCTTTGCCAATCAGGTGTTCAGCTCCTCCTCCACGTCGGGCGGTGGAGTTTTTGACCAAAGTTGGTCCCCTCCAGAGTTGTCCCAGTGGTCATCCTATTCAGGGGGGGCTTCAGCTACAAGTTAGTTCCATGTTAATGTGGGCTCGGGGTCAACACCTTAGTGCGCCTGCGCTACTAAAGGACTCTTGATTCCCAGACAAATGGAGACGCCTGTAGCTATAATTCCTAGCTTCACATCAACATCAATGGCCCCTGTCAAGAGTTAGTCCCATTGATCCTTTTCTTTTGATGTATTTTCCCATTAGCTCCTTTGCTTCTGTTTATTTTCTACAAATTAACTACCATCCTTTGCTTTCTCATCGACTTTGAAAATAATTCAAAGACCCTAAAGTAATTAAAGAACACTTGTGACCTCGCCATGCATTTCACTGCTCATTGCTAGCTGCTACCTAACAGATAGATAAATAAAATATAATTGCATATAAATTCATTATTTTTACTTAAAACTCATATTCAACATATTTATTTGGAGAAGTGATCACAATGATTGAACGAGATTTCTCCCCTCAACTTTTAATTTTAACTTTTCTTTTCTTTTTTTTTTTTTTTTGATACTGGGAATTGAACCCAGGGGCACTTAACCACAGAGCCACATCCCCAACCCTATCTATCTATCTATCTATCTATTTATTTATTTATTTTTGAGACAAGTTCTCACTAAGTTGCTTAGGGGCCTCTATAAATTGTCCAGTCTGCCTTTGAACTTGTGATCCTCCTGTCTCAGCCTCCTGAGTTGCTGGGATTACAGTCCTCCGCCACCATGCCTGGCAATTTTTATAATTTTTAAACCTTCAGAAAAATTTAATAATGGTACAGTGAGCGGAGCCATATATCCTTCTCCTAAACTCACTGCTTGCTAACATTTTGCCCCATTAGCTTCCTCACTTTTGCTGTCTAAACACTGTATCTATACACAACATGCACACAGGAATCTACACAATTTGGGGGGCTAAATTATCTGAGCATTAGTTGAAGACATTGTGACACTTCACCTCTAATGACTTCAGCAGGTAGCTCCAGAGAACAGAGCCACGATGCCTGTACCACCACATACATGACAGGGGTTAAGAAATTTAACGTGTAAGTGGAAGCTAGAGCAATATAAGGGAAAGAAGGCAGTAGGGGAGGGGATCGGATATCATCAAGACAGGGGAGATGATTGGAGGAGAATGAGAGGGCGGAAGGAAGGGAATGGGGTAGGAGGAGGTAAACTGGATGAATTTAATAAAAGCATGCTATATTCATATGTAAAGGTACAAAAGAGAATTTTACAGTTATGTATATGTAGGAAAATGGAAGTTTAATAGAGTAGAGGAGGGAGAATAGCAGGAGGGAGGAGGGGAGGAAAAGGTAGGGATTGGGACTTGAAATCAAATTCCTTGCATGTTTGATTTTGTCAGAATGAGTCCAATTACTATGTATAATTATGATGTGATAATAAAAATTTTTTAAAAGGATGTAAGCATTTTGAAGTAGGAGATATGAAAAAGGGTCAAATGATCAGTTTTAATATTCTTTTTGTATTATTCTGAAGACAATTAAATCTTAAGTTTATGCTCCCTTAAGAAAAACTTTAACTTCACTTCTATACTGATAGCCTGCCTGTGTTTTAAGTTTCCCCAATTATGCCTTTAATATTTCTTTTTTTCCTGATCCAAGAGCAAGTCCATCATCACAGGCATATTTGTTGTTAGGTCTCGTTGGTTTTTTTTTTTTTTTTTTCACCCCATTCTGGTGATTAAACCCAGTCATGCCTTACCACTGAGCTACTTCTGATCCTCCTGTCTCAGCCTCCCTAATTGCCGGGATTACAAATGTGCGCCACCGCACCCAACTCTTGTTCATTCCTTAACACTGACATTTCAAAGAATCTGAGCATGTTGTTTTGCATAATGTCACTATGTTTGGATTTTTTTCAATTGATGCCTCCTGACTAGATTTAAGTCGATCATTTTGGTTAAAGGAGCTTGCAGGTAATGAGAAAGCATATGGCATTATTGATGGTAAAGACCGATCATTTGATTAAACTGGTATATGCCAGATTTCTGCATTATGAAGACCCTTTGTAACTAATGTGCCCTTGGAGGTAATATTTGAGACAGTGTGGATATCCTCTTCCAATAACACATCACTGAATGGTTTAGCATCCATTGATAATTTGGCCTGAACCAATTAAAATAAATCCTCTTGCAAAAAAAATTTCTAGTTTTATAATTTCTTCTACATTTTTTATTATTATTATTATTATTATTATTATTATTTTATTGCCATTCTGTTTCTGTAAGGAGTGTGAGGGACACTAAGACTCAAACTATTTTTTATTCAGTGTGTTCTAATCCATTAGTGTTGTAATTATTTATGCTCAATTTGTCCAGATTTCCCCTGTAGAAATGCCTCCAAGCTAGCTCCTGGGTTCTTTTAACATATTCACACCAATCTTGAAGCAAGTCCTTGCATTTGGGAACAAGATGTTCCAGGCTTGGTTTGTATATTTCTTTTTTTTTCTTAATGTATTTTTGGTTGTGGGTGGACACAATACCTTTATTGTACTTTTATGTGGTGCTGAGGATCAAACCCAGGACTCACACGTGCTAGGCGAACACAATTCCACTAAGCCACAGCCCCAGCCCCCTGGTTTGTATATTTCTTGCTCCAGACCTGAATCCTTCATTCAGGAATGAATCCTTCAGGAAGCCTTTGTTCCTTTTAGTAGGGAATGTTATTTAGAGACCACAATCTGGAGCTGGGCACAGTGGCTCACGCCTATAATCCCAGCAGCATGGGAGACTGAAGTAGAAGGATCACAAGTTCAAAGCCAGCCTCAGCAACTTAACAACACCCTGTCTCAAAATAAAAAATATAAAAGGGGTGGGGATGTAGCTCAGTGACAAGCACCCATGGGTTCAATCCTGAGTACCAAAAAAAAAAAAGGAAAATTATTAATTAGAGACCACAAACTGGGTACTAGGGGTTTCATTGCTTTATACTCACTCGTTTTTATAAAAATAAAATTTAAAACTCTTCTTTCCCCTTCACCACCTTACCATTTCTCTGCCCTGCCCTCCTTATTTGAGCATCAAATCCTTCACAAATGTCAGAAGCTCTGAAGAGCAGAAACCACAGAACCAAATGATCCAACATTCAAAGGGAGATAATAAACTCTTCATTTCTTTCCAAGCGCATCAGCTTGAAATGGATTACAACTGAGCTAATTTAGTGACAACTTTTGAAGAAAAGGGACACAGGCAGTAGTTTCCCCACTCAGAACTTTTTCCAGGGGCGGGGGAAAAGGAATTTCATCTAATACAAATATCATTTGAATTTTAAAAGTCTACGTCTAATTGCTACTTATAACTATAGTAAAAATTGATTTTATACACTGTAATTGTATGGTTTGAATATGCAATCAGAAATGCAAAGCTTGATGCCTTTCATTTAAATTTCCATAACTAATGCCTCTCAGTTCACTTATTTCCACAGTTTCTGGGCAGAAACTCCGTTTTCTAATTAGTGATCAAGATGTGCATAGTACAAAACCTTTTCAGGATTTGGACTACCCTGAAAAATACATTTTATTCCACATCATGATTATGTGTGATGGTTTATTGAACTGGTTTTTATCTTAATCACAGAATGATATCCCACCGGGAATCAGTTCTTGAATTCTCAGGTGGCCTAAGATTTGCATAACTCTGGCAGGTGAAAGGATCAAATTTACCTATCAGTTATCAAATATTTTCTGAAGATAAAAAAAGAAAATTAGAGTTTGCACAACTGGAGCTGTATTCTAGTGTTTTAATAAAGAAGTTCTTCACCCAGTAGCACAGACTCGGGACACCCCAGTTGTCATCACATGATTCTGTAAGACATAGGACAAGCCATCAGATACTTGTCCTGTGAAATCCAAATTCTGGCCATTCCCTGAAGGATTATGGAAAATAATATTCCTACAAGACAGTTCCCCAAGAAAAATGGAGGGACAGTGTGGTTCGGGAGGAGGGTAAATTAGCCAAACATTAAACCTCTCCAGGATATTCTTTCCCAATAACAATGAGCCCGGGGTAAAAGCAAACTCTCATCCCTTTCCAGGTTCATCCCCAGCATCTTCACCTATAGCAAACTTTTACCCCTTCCCAACCCCAATGCATCTTGAAGGAAGGAGGCAAATACTGAGAACCCTGGGCTCTGAACTTTGACCTTCCCCCATTGCAAATTAGCCCTCAATGCAGGCACAGCAAATATTGATACTCTGGGAAGCAACAGATCCCAAAGAAAGAAAAGCAAGATTTGAGTACTCATCCCTTGGGATCTGGACTCCTATCTCCCCAGATAATGAGTTTCCACCTTTTTACAGCTACCTTCCTAAATTCTAACCAGTACAACTAGCCCCTGACTGTCCAAACTGCATGTCCGCAGTCTCCAAGGAAATTGTTAGGGCAGTGCAAGGCGACTGGATGCGGGTAGGGCATCAAGCAACCTGTGCATGTGCAGAGAAACAATGTGACCTGCGCATGCCCAAAGAAGTAACCAATCAGGCGCTGACAAACAACTCCAGCCAATCCCAGGAGGATAAGGACTTCTCGAGCTTCCCCTCCCCCACTGCGGGGTTAGAAAAACCCAGCTGCATGGATCATGTGGGACTTCTCAGGCCCAGCACCCTGCTGGACTGGAGAACTTCGCCCAAGAGCCATCTGGTAATAAAGTTTCCTTTTGACTTACATCTGGCTTGTCTGTTCTCCTGTTACCATCATCTGATCAGTTTACCCCAGCCTGATCTTACAGAAACTATAAAAACCCAGACTCCTTCTGTAAACTGGGGGTCAGCTCCATATCCAGAACTTGGGCCCTCCCATGCCTGATTGATGGGCCTCAGATTAAAGGAAACCTTGCTGATCCAAGGTTTGCTTCCTGTCTCCTGCCTCCGCCATTTGTGGGCCAAATCTCCTACACTTTTCCGTTCAGGATCAGCCTTTGTCACACTGTATGCCAAAATATATGAAGAATATCAGCAGTTACCAAAATTCAAATGACTCAACCCAAAAAATGGGAACTTTCTGATGGTGGATGACTCAAACTACTTAGTGTAATTCAAATAAAAATGGTAACTTGATAATATCTGCAAATCCATAAACAAGTGGACTTAATTGTGCAAAACAAATGCAAGGAGACTTCCATGGTTAAATTATAGTTAAATAACACATTCCAAACACTTCTTCTTTTGGAGGGGTGTAAGTAATCTTTGCTATTACCATGATCACAAGAAGAGAGATACTCTCAGAAGAAAATTTCATATGGAAATGACTCAAATAACTTCAAATGTCCTGTTCAATAAGCCATTCAGGTTATCTGCACTTTTCCTTGCCTTTGAGTTATTTTATTAACTTTGTACATAGTCAAAAACTGGCAGTAATGCAAATGATTCTTTTCCATTGAATTGCAAATGAATTTTGTTTGGTGGAATGCAATTGATCATGGCCCTGTGGATATTTATCATTTTCACATTTATTTCAGCATTCCTAGGTGGAAAAACTACTTAAACTCAGTGAAGATGAAGGAGTAATCCCTTTCCCTCAGGCTGGAGGAAACCCTCCAGGCTGCAAGTTCTGTGAGGCCCAACCCCCACCCTAGCCCCCCAGGCTTCTCCACCTGAAACCCTCTCACAGCTCCCCTCAGATCTGTCTCTCTCCTTGGCTCACAGCTTTTTACCACTTGCCAGAATTTTCCTTATGTTTTGCTGTGTTGCTTTGGTCTCCCCAAGTCAATTAGGAAAGTCCATCAGGATCACTCAGAAGTGCATCATACTCTTCAATATTCTTTCAATATTCCTCTGGCATTCTTTGACAATGAGTGCTCTTGTTGCTGTTGTATAATCAGAAATTAAAAAAAAAAAAAAAAAGGAAAGAAAGAAAAAAAAACATGAATACACAGGTAAAGCTTTAATTGGGTCAGGGGTTAACCTCAAGGAAACAGGAGACCACACTGAGGGAGAAAGAGATCAGGCTGCTCCCCAGCAAGGGAAGGGACAAGCCTTAGATCAGGTTCTTGGGGTGGGCTGAGGTCTGGTTGATCATTATCTCAGTTCTGGTTTTGCCAGTGATTCTGAAGAAGTTCTTATAGCTTGAGGACACAATCTCCATGTTTTGTTTTGCAGGATGTTTATCAGACCTGTGATCCTGGAAGCCAGGGACAATTCAGTTTCCATGAGGTGATTGCCCTCCTTTGGGGGACAGTCTCATCATGGGGTGATCCGCCTGCAAGACTCAGCTGTTCCTAGAAGGTGTAGGGCATTGACTGAAGATTTCTAGGTGCCACTTCAGGGGGTCTGGAAAAGGATATTGTAAAAGCTGGCAGTTGAATGTCCCTGCAGATCCTGAAAATACCTTTGTTACTCTCATCTTGGTGTCTTCAGCCTTGAAGGGGGACAAGATAGGTTAGGCAAATTTAGGGATAATAAAATTTGTATGACCAGCTTTGAGACTCCTTAAATGATTAACATGCCTAACAGGCAGAGCTGAGCAGGAACTTGACCCAAAGTTTAAGATAATAAACAAGACAGATAGAGATGTCAAATCTTTATCTTTCTTTTTTGTTACCCATTAAGGCCCAAGTGAAGGGGCAGCACTTTTTAGCAAAGGTAACTTCTCTAAATCCCTGTTATCACTGGGGCTCAGGCTTGTCTGTCCTTTGTTCCTGTGATGATCCCCGTCTCATTAAGACTTGGGTTCCGTTCCCAAGAAATGTCATTGTATACATGCAAATATTCAAAACAAAACAAAATCTGTTACATTTCTGGTGCCAAACGTTTAAGACAACGGATACTCAATCTGTACGCTAGACAAGTAAAGAAAACAATAGATGTTGATACAGAACATCTGAAAAATACAAGCTAGTACATCTATCAATTTCTGTATCTTTTAAAACAGAAAAGTCCTTTCACATGTTCATGGTTTATTTACAAAAAGCAATCATACTAAGCTACAAAAAATTCATTAATTTCTAAAACAACATGACATACAATACTTAAAATACCACAGGGTGGTGTATAATGATCAGTTAATGGAACAGAACCTAATAACTTGTAAACTAAAGTCACTATCTTGGTCACACTGGAAATCAACACAATGAGAGCAAGTTAGATCAAAACTTGTCAGATGGGGTCCTAACTATAGTCAGAAAAAAGTACTTGTCTAGGCTGAAAAACAGCCTAGACACCACAACATTTTATAGATTCACCCATTACTAAGTAGAGTTTGTTTACTTCGCCCTCCAACCTGAGTTATCTTCTGACTTACTTTGGCCAACAGAATGCTTGGGAGTGACATTGCCTGAGCTCCTGAGCCTAATAACTTCTTTTTGCTCTCCTGAAGTGTTGCCTCAATACTGCCATTTAAACAGGGTCAACCCACTGAAGATGAGAGGCCATTGATTCAATAGGTCATCTACTAACTGCTTGACAGATGAGGGAGGCTTGGGCCTTGGAAACGCAGTTGAACCACCAGCTGAATCCAACCCCATCAATGATCCCAAGTGAAATAAGCAGAGGACCCACCGAGTCAACCTAAATTATAAGAGATAAACCGTGGAAAATGAAGATACAAAATTTAGGGCAGTTTGTTGCACAGCAATGGCTAACAGTCATTTTGTTTTTATTAATAATAGTGGACTTTTTAACTATAAATAAACAAAACAGTCGTGCTGGAAGTCTCGTTTTGGCCTGTCCAGGACCCAGTTTCCCCCCTGATCACAGGTCTTCTCCAGAGGATTGTGGGTCTCCAGGATGTAAGACTCAGATCCATGTCTCTCTGTGTAAGTTCATCCCTTTGGCCTGTGATTGGTTCATCGGTGGACCAGTAAGCCACATTGGTCCAATCAGTGAATTCCAGTGCTTCTAAGGCCTTGTCCCCTGGTTGGAGCTTCTCTAGGGAGTAAGAAGGCTTGCAGCAGGTCCTGTTCATCTGAGCTCAGAATCAACCTCTCCTTGGGCACAAGCCTCTCCTTCTTCCTTGGCTCAGTTGAGTCCCTGTGGCCAAGGTAGTCAGACTGCTGACTCTTTGGACCCTGTGCATCCCTAGGAGCTGGGATTTGAGTTCTAAGCACTTGAAATGTGCTCTCTCTGAATCAATTGTCATCTATTATTTCCTGGGAAATACTCAGCTGGAGTTTCTGGTAACAGGAAGGCACTCTTCAACTGATCCCTGACTTTGTTGTCTGAAGAGACAGACTCTGGTGAATGGGACACAGAATATATTTGATGCTCAAGAGGTGAGGTGGTAATCTTTCCATTTGTGCTAAAATAATAATTTCAAGACAAACAATTGTTAGCCACAAAACTCAGATTTCCTGGGGAATTACTTTTCTTCCTTTTACATTCTGAGAAGTATGTTTACATAGTTATCAAGAAGCCAGATATTGCCAGGTGTGGTGACTCATTCTTATAATTCCGGATACTCTGGAAGCTGAAGTTAGAGGATGGTAAGTTCGAGGTTAGCCTGGGCAGTTTAGCGTCTCAAAAGAAATAAAAGGCTGGGGATGTAGCACAGTGGCAAAGCGCTTGCCCAGCGTGCATGAGACCCAGGGTTCAACCCTCAGTACGGGGTGGGGGCGGGGCACGACACGGATATAGTCAAAATATTCCTTTGTTGGTTTAGCCTTTCTCCCAACGGAAACGCCTTGCACACAAGGCTGAGCCCCAGAAGCCTAGAGGCCCCTCAAAAGTGCTGCAGTCTCAAAGAGCAGAAAGATGCCAGATCCTCCTGGCTTTTTCCGCAGGGCGGTGGGAGGGTCAGTCCATGGTCCCAGTGACAGTGCTCAACTCGGACCCTCCAGCCCAGCCTCTGCTTGACCGGGTGGCAGAGGAAACCAGGAGGAGGAGAGGGAAAACTAGAGGAATCCTTGTCATCGAAGGAAACCTGGAAATAAGGGTGCAACCGTAGGTTTATGATGTTTGTCGCTTCAGTGCGACCGGGCCCGGCGTCACCGCCCAGGACTGTGACTGCTGCGTCTGGCGCGGAATCCGTTTGGCACGCTCAGAGCAGGACTTCGGAGTTCGGTGAATTGAGAGTTTCGGCTGTCGGAGGGGGCGTTGGCCCAGCCGCTTAAACTCCAGCGACAACTACCAGAGTGGGGGACAGATGATTGAAAACAGCGCGTTGCCTGCGTTCTTAGAAGTCGCCGAGCGGGGCGCGCGCGAGCCAAAGCAGGGCGCGGCAGCGGCTTGGGTTAACCGCTAAGCCGACTCGAAAGACGAGAGAGCGCAGGGCGCCGCGGAAACCCCATGTGGTTTCTATTCTGCGAATGCCTCTGTTGCAAAATTAATCCTTTAAGTGACTGGCATGGGGAAGTAAGTGCTGGCATGTTGCCCAGGTAAGTGGCACCAGCGGTAGTGGCGACCTCGTATCCGGAGGGCGCACGCGAGCTCCCCTCCCCTTCCATGTCCCATCTCCACCCACCAGAGCGCTGCTGAGGTGGAAGGAAAGCATCACGACTCTGCATTGACGCCTGGCCAGGGACCTGGACCTCTCCCTTCTTCCTACGCCTCTCAGGCTCTTGAAGTTTGGCAAAGAAGTTGCCCACATGCGCCCGGCTGAGGCCAGGCAGAGCTAGGCACTACTGTGGGGCCAATGCAGATGACACGTCACCGCTGAGAGGTGAGGAGAGGATACTTGTCTCAAACGGTGTCTCTAGCCCGGCATGTACTGAGTTTTACTGTCCAGTGCCTAGAAAGCACAAGAGCCAAGGATCTGAAATCTTTTGTCGCTCATTCAACTCCTTTGTGTCATAAGAGGGTGAGAAGGGGATAAGAGAGGGGGCCTTCAGGCAAAGGAAATCCAACTACGCTCAGAAGTTGGATTGAGTAGCCCACCTGCTCCCCCTGGAGGCCCAGAGTGAAATACGAAAGAGGACCCTCCGCGGAGGCCATAAATACCAGACCACACCAAGAACACAATGCCTGGGCATGGCTGATAAGTGCCCCTCCAAACTGATATTCTTTGATTTTCAAATAAAAATATTAAAATACAGAGATATTTTCATGCCGACTTCTAAAGCACATTACTCCTTTAGAGGACTAAAGGGTAAATGTAGTGGTTAAAATGCAGATTATCGGTTATTATCGGTTTCCAGTGAAGCCCGGGTAGGACCCAGCAGAACGCCAGCTGAGCGCCGGCAGTCTGGCTGCCCTCAGGGGGCTGTGCAGCTGGAGCTGACTGTCTGTTCGCACTGACTGTCAAAGACACTCCTTGGATCAGTCAGTGAAAAAAGAATTTTACGTTTCTATTCCCGCTTCTGCCTACCACTGCAGGAGCGGAACTGTCGAGTAGGAACTTACCTGATGTGGTGACAGCCACCCACCTCTCTCCCAGGCAGCCTATCCCAAAAGTGACAGAGCAGAAAGGCTCGCAGACCAAATTAAGATGCTCGAATCATACTGCTTGTTGAAACCATGGAAAACAGAGCGAGCAGTAAGGGGAAGAGATGGGACGGGGCAGCACACTTCAAACAGGGTGCAGAAGATGGTCTGAGGGACCATCTTATGTTGAACATTTGCACATCCTGTCTCACTCTCAGTGACAGCAGTCTTCTCTGCTAACGGGGGACAGAGTTGAGAACAAGTAAGCTGGAGGGGCAGCAGGTATCTGGGCCTGTGCACATGTGCTCTTATCAGGGAGCTTTGGGGTAAGGATGCCCAGTGTAACCCCAGTTAGCCAATGACCTGCTGAGCAGATGCAGTTTTTTTAAAAATATTTTTGTGTTGTAGATAGACATCTTTTATTCGCTTATTTTTGTATGTGATGCTAAGGATGGAAACCAATGCCTCACACATGCTAGGCAAGCACTCAGCCACTGAGCCACAGCCACAGCCCCCAGACACAACTTTATTTGCACTTCATGAGCAGGGGACTTGTGTGGTCAGAATAAGTATCACCATTGTAGGAGGTTAGGGAGAAGAGACCAATTTACAGAAATATGCCGCTAATAAAGGACCCTGCTTCTGACGCAAAACACAGAAGATAATTAAACACATGTCAACTGACACCAAAGAGGAATTATGGCTTGAAAACACAATTAGAATCAATGGAAATGAAGCATAGCCTGGAACCACAAGGCTACATGCCTGGAGACACCAAACACAGGTCTTGCCCTAGGACTGAATGGACCTGTGCTTCATGTGTGGGTTGTTTAAAGATGCTATGTTCCTGCTGTGAACTGTAGTCACGAGTTAGTCTTCCAGATAGTCTTAAGCTCATCAGCAAGATGTGTTAGGTAACTAAATGCCTAGGAGTGAACTATCATGGATGTGGCTTATTATTGAAAACATGGATGTATAGAACAAGAGAAGTGAAGCAGTAGGAAAATTCATAAGGTGTGTTAGAATGAAGTAAAGAGTGAATTAGTAGACTGTGAAAGATGTCAGAGAAATAAATGGAGCCCATGTGCAGTGAACATAGAAGAAAAGGATGGAACAGACCAGAATGCTGTCTTTACATAAAAAGGATAGAAGGACCAAGTGAGCCTTACTGTCTTTATCCATTTTCTGTTGCTATAACAAAATGCCTGAGACTGGGTCAGTTGTAAAGTTTATTTAGTGCACCCTTCTGGAAAGTAGGAAGTTCAAGATCAGGTGGCCATAGCTGGAGAGGGCCTCATGGGTGTCAGAACCCGGTATATGGCATCAGATGGTGGGAGCACAGGCTACAGTGGAAAGGAGGAGTGTGGAGAAGAGGTCAAGATCACAGGTAGGCTTGATTTATAACAAGTCACTCTCATGGTAACTCATCCAGTCCCTGCTCTCCCAAGACCCAACCCCATCTTGAGACTTAATCCAGTCCCTCAGAAAGCCATGACTTGATTCACGAGGGCAGTAACCTCAGGACCTCACACCTCCTGACACTGCCACATGGAAGAATTTAGCCTCAACATTAGTTTTTTGGGGGGACAAATCATTGAAACCACAGCACTTACTTATTCATGAGGCTCAGATATGTTCACTTCATAGTGACATCTGTCATCCTTACCTTGGTGCCCCTTTAGTGACACCATTCTTGTTCCGTGACATGGAGGTAAAAGTCATGGCAGCTCAGCAGGACCCTTGTGAGCAAGACCTGTGGCCATGCCCCTGCCTTCTTCCAACAGGACAAGTATGTGTTGACTCAGCTCCCACCAATCGGTCTCCTTTTTCTATTTTATCACTCTACATTTTTAAAGGATTCAATGAAATGAGCATACCAAGCTTTTCATGAATTTTTTTCCTTGTGGTGCTGGGAATTGAACCCAGGCCACATACATGCTAGGCAATTGATTGCTTTATCATTGAGTTACATCCCAAGGCCCTTTCCTTAACTTCTTAAAAAATTTAAGACAGGGGGCTGGGGTTGTGGCTCAGTGGTAGAGTGCTCACCTAGCATGTGTGAGGTGCTGAGTTCAATACTCGGCACCATATATAAATAAATAAATGAATAAATAAATAAATAAATAAATAAATAAATAAAGGTCCATCAACCACTAAAAAATATTTTTTAAAATTTTTTGAGACAGGATCTTACTAAGCTGCCAAGGTTGACCTCAAACATGCAATTCTTCGACCTCAGCCTCCTGAGTAGCTGGGATTACAGGCATGAGTGCCACCACTCATTCTGGGAACAACTTACATATTGCCAGTTATGAGAAAAGTTGAAGAATCACAAGTTATACTCCATTTATGTATTATGTGTCAAAATGCATTCTACTGTCATGTATAACTAATTAGAACAAATTTTTAAATTTTTTTAAAGTTGAGTGTAGAAACCTGAGTTAACTGGTACCATGTTCCTGATGTGCGTCAGTGATCCATTAGCACCTCCTCTAGATCGGTGCTCAGGGACCGCCTGGCTATCCCATGGCTAATCTTGTTCTTATCCTGGGATTCCCATCTCCAGCATCTTCCAGATGAGTTCTGAGAACATCAGCCCAGTATCCTGGGCACTCTGCACAACCCTAGTGAAACAAAGGGTAGGTGCATTCTGGAGTGTCAACTGTGTCAGACACAGGGGGGTGCTCCAGGGGGTGACTATGAAGCATCTCTCCTGACAGATCCTATCAGATAAGACGTTCAGATAGGAGATGTTGATGACCTCAAGCAGGGGCCAGAGAATGCCATCTGAGAGCTGGTTCTTCTGCTGGGCTGTTTCTGGAATAAGACTCTATCAGGAAAAAATATGAGACAAAGGAAGAAGAGTCTGGGCATATTCCCAGTGTCCTGGTTCATCTGAGAATACTATAGCTTTTCATTATGATATTCTACTTACATTCTTTACCATATGAAAAGATACAAGTGACCCATAAGTTCCTGAAAGGTGCTCAACATCAATTATCAGGGAAATGCACATTAAAAGCACAAAAGATATATATTCTAATGGTTAACAGTTTTAGGTCCCGTATGGTGGTGCACGCCTGTAATCCCAGCAAGTAGGGAGGCTGAGGCAGGAGGATCACAAGTTCAAAGCCAGCCTCAGCAACTTAGTAAGACTCTGTCTCCAAACAGAATACAAAAAGGGTTGGGGATGTGGCTCAGTGGTTAAGCACCCCTGGTACCAAACAAACCAAACCAAAAAAACCTTTTTTTAAAATTTAGTTTGTAGTTGTAGATGGACAGCATGTCTTTATTTGTTTATTTTTATGTGATGCCGAGGTTCGAACCCAGTGCCTCACACATGTGAGGAAACTGCTCTGCCACTGAGCTACAACCCCAGCCCCATGAAAACATTTTTAAAGGCCAACAATTCAAAGTATTGAGGATGTCAGCCAATCAGACAGAGCTCCTCAACTGCTGTTGGGGGGTGTGGAATGAATGAAGCAACTACTCTGGAAGACAATTTAACAGTTCCTTATAAAGTTAAAAATGTATTTATAAAATGACCCACAATGTAGTTCCTGGATGTTTAACCAAGAGGAATAAAGCTATAGCTACACAAAGACTTGTCACAAATGTTCACGACACCTTTACTTGAAATAGCCAAATCTGGAAATAATGCAGATGTCCACCAACCAGTGAATGGACAAAAGAGCTTTAATGTATCCATACAATGGAATTCTTTTCCACAGTAAAATAAACAGCTGCTAATCACACAACATTATGCTAAGCAAAATATTTCATTGACAAAGGAATTTGTACTATGAGATTCTCTATCAGAGGTGCAAGAACTCACAGTACTGATCAGTAGGGTTGGAATTAGATGAGCAGCTGTCTGGAGCTTGGGGTAGGTGGGGCTTGACTGGGGAGGGGCCCAGCAGTGTTATAGTGGAGCCAGCTTTTACTGGCTGATGAGCCAGTTAAATTTTTCAGAATGTTGAATGCAACTGGTTGTTGAATGCAGACATTACTAAAATTAAACTTACAATTAAATAAATTATATTAGAACAAAGGTAATGCCCAGCATGGTGGTGCATACCTGTAATCCCAGCAACTTGGCTGAGGCAGGAGGATCACAAGATTGAGGCCAGCCTTGGCAACTTAGTGAGACCCTAAGCAACTTAGACCCTGTCACAAAATTTTAAAATAAATAAATAAAACGGGCTGGGGATGTGGCTCAGGTAAGCACCCCATGGTTCAATCCCCAGTACAAAAACACACACACACACACACACACACACACACATACACACGTAATAAACATGCCAATCTTCTTTTCCCAATGACTTTACTATGTTTTACTATTACCTGTGCTTTTGAGGTTATGTAGAGCTACTGTTAATGTAAGGTAGAGATACTGTATAATGGTACACCTCTTCCCAACTCCACATGGAGTAACATCGGGTCATTGGGAGTATTGGAAATTGGTAAACTCCACAAATCAGGCCTTGATTTACTATTCTCTTTAATTGTCTAAACCTAGGAAAGTAGCGGGAAAAATGTTTATGATGCCAATTAAACTTAAAAGTGAGTGGCGTTTATAGCTGTTACGTTGTGAATAGCACAAAAAACTGAGAAAATATTCTTTGGTATTCAAAAACTGTTAATCTGATTCAGGCGAGAAGTTGCTAATGTCATTGACAAGTGATGTTCAAACATTTCCTCTGGTGCTTTTGTCTTACTCCTTCAAGTAAATGAAAATAGCAATCAACTTTTGTGTCAGAACTACACTAGTTAATTGCAGCCATTGGTAGGCTATAGATCCAAGGTGGTGGTAAAAATCAATGAAAGCATTTTGTGATAATCAGCTGACTATATGGAATTTACAATAAAGAATACCATATATTTTATTTTTACTTATAAACTATACAAAATGCTTTATATCAGTAACATTGACAGGATTTTAGTTATGCTAAGTTATTAATATGTTTAAAAAATTCAACAGAGAACACTTTTTTCCCAAGGCCCTGCTCATAAACATATTATTAGGCACAAGGGAATTTTTTAAAAATTTTTTTTAGTTGTAGATGGAATTTTATTTAATTAATCAACATATTTATATGCAGGGCTGAGAATCGAACCCAGTGCTTCACACATGCTAGGCAAGCGCTCTACCACTGAGCCACAACCCCAGCCCCCAAGGGAATATTTTGAGTAATAAAAATCATCTGTATTTTAATTTAAGTGATGGTTTCATGATATATGGATTTGTGAAAACTCATCCAACCATGTACTTAAAATGTATGTATTTTATTGTGTGTAAATTACCTTATAAATTTGATTTTTATATTCTTTTTTAATTTGCTCTTTTTAGACATACATGACAGTAGTGTGTATTTTGACATATTACACATGCGTAGAGTATAACTTATTCTCATTAGGATCCCATTCCTGTGGCTGTACCTGATGTGGAGTTACACTGGTCATGCATTCATATATGAATAAAGGAAAGGTACATCAGATTGATAAAATCTGATTTTCAAAAATAAAACAACATTGGGGAGAATTGATTGACAGGCTGATAAAGACCTTGTTATGGGGTACAACTTAAGAACAGACTGATCACCACTGAGAAGTTCAAATTTGACAGTCTTTATTAAGCCAGCCAGCTGACTGTCTCACACAATGCCCCCAAAAATGACTATTGGGAAAACAGCCCCAACCATAGGGCTTCAGGGGTTCTTTTACTAAAAATCACATCAATCATAAGTGTCCATTGCTATTTTTCAAAATTACAAACTTATATCATGAAATCATTAGCAGAGGGGAAGTGGGTCAAAATGATCCTACCTAGGTACAAACTAAAGAATGGTTACTAATGGTTACTAACATAGGAATCAAAAGAGAACAATTTATCATCATATAAGAATCGCCATTTTGCATTGTTAAATATGTCATGCTAAGTGATTGATGATGGGTATAGAGGCGGGGTTTTCCCATGGGAGAAGGTACAGAGGTGGGGTGTTCCCAGGGAAGAAGCATTTCCTACATAACATGGAGTCTTAGAGCAAAATGGAATCTGTTTCATCATTGCTCATATAGCCTGGCCTGTAACATTTCTATGGAGCCAAATCTGTCAGCCCAACAGGACCTCAATGAATTCCATAGTCATTGCAAAAATACTTTGGGAATCACAAAGTTGGTTGGTTTACTTTGAACTTCATTTAAGCCCAGAGAAGACCAAAGTCACACATGATCCTCTGACCTCCAGTTCCACAGCCAACATACAGTGGGAACTTGAGGTCCTTGTTCCTGGGGCCAACACATGTTTGTCTCATCCTCTGAGAATATCCAGGAGTTCATCCGTCTGTTACAATCATTTCTGAGACTGATAGCACCCTATTATAATTATCAGCCAGAGTAAAGGAAATGTGTGATTTGTGCTTTTTGAAAGCCTCTTTGATCTAAGTATTTGATGAATTCTCCATAGAGATGCACTGCACTTCAGTCCCCAGCCCTTTATCTATCGCAGGAGGCAAACCGGAATGACCCCATGCACTTGGAGGCATGCACTGGCCACTGCTGGGAAAGATAAGCCAAGTCTGAAAGTTAAAGTAATGCAAGGGGAAAGTCATGAACTTGGATGCCCTGTCTTGACAAAGCTGAATAGTTACAGTGTTTGGAAACAGCCAGTCAGCCCACTGAAACTTATTTTTTCATTCAAATATTTCACAATCACGTAGTTCTGTCATATCTATCAAATGTACAAGATTTTTATTTTTGACAATGGAAGATTTTACTTTTTTTAACTTTTATCCAAACACACCTGTTTCTGAAAACCTGAGTGTGCACACTGATGACATTCTTATAGAAAAAGTAAGTGATAACTAAGCGGTAAACCATAATAAAACAAGCTTGAATGGTATCTGAAAAGATTTACGATAGGCATAGGGCTCTTAAATAGAAAATAATTCAAGTCAAAACCAACACAGGTTTTCTAAGGAATCTCCATACTGCTTTCCAGAGTGGCTGCACCAATTTGCAACCCCTCCAGCAATGTATGAGTGTGCCTTTTTCCCCACATCCACACCAACACCTACTGTTGCTTGTATTCTTGATAATGGACATTCTAATTGGGGTGAGATGAAATCTTAGGGTACTTTTGATTTGCATTTCTCTTATTACTAGAGATGTTGAACATTTTTTCATATATCTGTTGATTGCTTGTAGATCTTCTTCTGTGAAGTGTCTGTTCATTTCCTTGGCCCATTTATTGATTGGGTTATTTGTATTCTTGGTGTAAAGATTTTTGAGCACTTTGTAGATTCTGGAGATTAGTGCTCTATCTGAAGTGTGTGTGGCAAAGATTTTCTCCCACTCTGTAGGCTCTCTCTTCACATTGTTGATTATTTCCTTTGCTGAGAAAAAACTTTTTAGTTTGAATCCATCCCATTTATTGATTCCTGCTTTTATTTCTTGTGCTTTGGGAGTTCACCCAGCTATCCCACTCCTTGGCCTATACCCAAAGGACTTAAAAATCAGCACACTACAGTGACACAGACACATCAAAGTTTATAGCAGCTCAATTCACAATAGCTAGATTGTGTAATCAACCTAGATGCCCTTCAATAGATGAATGGATAAAGAAACTGTGGTATATATACACAATGGAATATTATTCAGCCATAAAGAAGAATAAAATTATGACATTTGCAGGTAAATGGATGAAGTTGTAGAATGTCATGCTAAGTGAAATAAGCCGATCCCAAAAAACCTAAGGCTGAATGATTTCTCTGATAAGTGGATGATGATACATAATGGGGACAAGGGGAGGAGGGGTGGGGAGGGGGCGGAGAAAGAAAAGATAATAGAATGAGACAAACATCATTACCTTATGTACATGTATGATTATGCAAGTGGTGTGACTCTACTTTGTGCACAACCAGAAAAACAAAAGTTGTACCCCATTTGTGTACAATGAACCAAAATTTAAAAAAATTTAGAAACATATCCACATTTTTAAAAAATCAACACAAGTTAAAGATATTTTCCAAATATTTTGATACAAAATTTTTTCAACAACCATCTTTCATAAACCTTTTGTGAGAATAATATAAGCAGAGTCCTAAAAACCACAATATTTAAATGATCTTACACAGGTCACTTTGTCTTGTTAAAATAAATCATTGTCCACAAAATTCCAATTGTATCACCTCTTTAAATTTACAGTATATCCACAATATTCAAGTTTCACAATTTTCTTTTATTTTTTATTTTTTTTTTTATTTTTTGTACTGGGGATTGAACCCAGGGGCACACCACGGAGCCACATTCCCAACCCTTTTTAAAAAATTTTTTATTTTGAGACAGGGTCTCATTGAGTTGCTTAGGGCCTCACTAAATTGCTGTAGCTGACTTCAAACTCACAATCCTGCTGCCTCAGCCTCCTGAGCCTCTGGAATTACAGGCGTGCTCCACCATGCTTGGCCACAATTTAAATTGATTTTGATCTAGTTAGAAAGTTCTAAATTTAGGAATACTTAAAACATTAAACAAAGACATGGGATTGATCTCAATTGCACTTTATAGGTAAGAAAAAATAGCAATTTGGCATGAGAACACTTTTTGCAAGTTTTTTCTATGCCTGCATTCATAAATAAAGTGACTACGTCATGTAGGAGTGTGTGTATAGGAATATGTATGCACATAGCAAGCTTTCATGTTAAGACAAATGCTTGTGAAAAAAAGACACACTGGTCTTCCCTATTTTTGTGAATTAAAATCCTACCACTCTACTGCCTGCCTATAATCCTAGCACCTAGGAAGGCGGAGGCAGGAGGATCACAAGTTCAAGGCCAGCCTCAACAACTTAGAAAGACCCTAAATAACTTAGCAAGACCCTGTCTCAAAATGAAAAACAAAAAGGGCTGGGGATATGGCTCAGTGGCAAAGCACCTCTGGGTTCAGTTCCTAGTGCAAAAAAAAATCCTACCACTAGTCTTAGTCTCAGCACCCTAAACCAAGCAGCTCATAGTTTAATATTAGTGAATCGGATCTGGGCACAGTATTGCACACCTGCAATCCCAGCTACGAGAGAGACTGAGGCAGGCGGATCATAAGTTCCAGGCCAACATGAGCAACATGGAGAAACCCTGTCTTAAAAACAAACCCCAAAAACAACAATAAAATACTAGCAAATCAATCAGCAGGCATTTATAGAAGAGTGATCACATGTTTACGACACCTTCCTGGAAAGATGGACATTCATTGCTTCGTGTTTCTTCAGTTGTTCTGAGTAATCCCAATTCATTGTTCCCATTCATTCTTTTTTTTTTTTTTTTTTTTTTGGAACCAGAGATTGAACTCAGGGGCACTCCACCACTGAGCCACATCCCCAGCCCTATTTTGTATTTTATTTAGAGACAGGGTCTTGCTGAGTTGCTTAGGGCCTCGCTAAGTTGCTGAGGCTGGCTTTGAACTCACGATCCTCCTGACTCAGCCTCCCAAGTCACTTGGATTACAGGCGTGGGCCACCACGCCCGGCTTGTTCCCATTCATTCTTGACCCGGCAGAAGTGTGCCTTGAAATTGCCTATCACTATGAAAATGTACAGGTAGGACCATTTTGTCTGATGTATCTCCATTATCAGTCGACCTTTGGATTTTCACTCTGAAGTGATTCAATCACACAGATAATATTCCCATTAATAATTAATCTTGCACTAGTGGTGAATTTGGGTGATTTTATAACCATAATTATAGGCAATGCACTATTATATAAGGAATAAAAGAGAAAATTCCTCATGTATCATAACACTTCAGCACAATCCCAGGAAGAAACAGACCTGGGTGAACTTCAGTGAAGACGATTGAACCCTAGAAGTTATTCAGTAAAGGAAAGGAGCAGACCCTCCAGCACAAAATATTACTCTAAAACCAGCTCTGGTCACAGTGTCATATGCTCCTTGGGCCAAGAAAGTCAGCTGGGCACTTCAGGACGGCACAGACCACAGACCAGGTCTGTGGCTACTGATGGAGCTGAGCACCTGGTGGGCCACCTAGATCCACTCAGGAAAGTGCTCCATTGGGGCATGGAGACAATGCTGAGGGTTGTATAGGATTTAGGTGCAGCTATGGGGCTTTGGAACAAACCAGAACTGTTTCATGGCCTGTTTGCAACTGTTTGCTCACACATTCCCACTGGAAGCTTCCAGATGGTTGGTGTGTTTATTCACAACCCACACGTTCTCCCAGAATAGGGTCATTTGCTCACCACTTCCACCACATTCGCTGTATCCACATCCCATCCCGTTCCACACAGAGAATTTTTACGCTGTCTGTATGCTGGAGCCAGCTCCCACTGGCTTACAAGTCAATTTTTACATCTTCTGAAAATGTTCAAGCTGTTTTTTAAACATAGCCATTATTAAAATTTAAATTTTGTGCACTTACAATTAAGCAAATCATATTAAGATACAAAGGTAATAAATAACCAAAACAAAACTCCAAATTATTTTACTGTATTTTACTCTTATATTCACTCTTGAGGTTATTTACATCTGTTGTATCTCAAGACCAAGAATACAACATAATGTCCCTTCCCAATTCAGCTGCCTCTTCTGTGACTTCACTTCAGTAGCCTGAAGTTGGCCATGGTGGGAATATGTACCCCATGGAAATCAACAAATGCAACAAATCAGGAGTTCTTTTGTTCTGTAACACTTTGTTACACATTTACCATCCCACCGCTGGATATTGCCAAGTCTTAGCAGGACTACAACTGGTTGAACAGTAGTGATGCTGGTGAGTGGCCAAAGATATTCCCAGCAGAGTGAATGGTCTGAACAGATGCTTAGAGGTATATTGGTCAGCTTTCCGTTACTATAATGCAATACCTGAGGCAATTTATAAAGAGAAGGGGCTTATTTTAGCTTTTGATTCTGAAGTTCCACTCCATGATCAGATGGTCTAATTCTTTGGGCCTCTGGCAACGGTAGCACACCATGACAGGCTGATGTGGCAGAGAAAACTGCTTACCTTATTAACCAGGAAGCAAAGAAAAAGACAGGGGTCCCACAGCCCTCTTGCAGGGCATGAACCCAGTAAGTAAGGACCTCCCACAAGGCCTCACCTCCTAAAGGTCCACAGCCCCTCCCAACAGCGCCACCTGGGGCCAAGCTTTTAACCATGGCCCTGTAAGGGACACCCATATTCAAACCATAACAGAGATAGCAAGAGGTAACAAGGGGCATAACGCAGGGCAAGATTGAAACTTTCAGAGCAGCTGAGTCCTGCCCAGGGACCAAAAAAATGAGGATTGAAAATCCTTTGGGCAAGAACTTAAAATCAGCATCCTACAGCGACACAGCCACATCAATGTTCATAGCAGCTCAATTCACAATGGCTAAACCATGGAACCAACCTAGATGCCCTTCAACAGATGAATGGATAAAGAAAATGTGGTACGTATACACAATGGAATATTACTCAGCCTTAAAGAAGAACGAAATTATGGCATTTGCAGGTAAATGGATGGAAGTAGAGAATATCATACTAAGTGAAATAAGCCAATCCCTGATTGATGAGTGGTTGCTGATTCATAGTGGAGGTTGGGTAGGGAAGAATGAAGGAACTTTGGATTGTGCAGAGGGGAATAAGGGGAGGGCTGGGGTGATGGGGATGAGAAGGGTGGTGGAATGAGACAGACATTATTATCCTATATACATGTATAAAAATAATTAAAATAAAATTTATTTTAAAAAATTATTTTAAAAATAATTAAAAGAAAAGAAAATCCTTTGGGCAGATACAGTAACATGGGTTTCCCCCACCCCAGGAACCACAAACAAGAAACTCTTAAGAGAAGATTCACTGTGATTGAGCCCCTAACTCTACCCCTCACCCTCAGAAAAATCCCAAACCCCACTAATCTATCTGTACCAGAAGGAAGCAGATTGAGAAGAAATGAGACTGAGGAGGTTGTGGGTAAGTGGATGGTGGGGCTGTCATTGGGCAGGGGCCTCTCACCAGGTGAGGAGGGACTTCTCCTACCCACCCCCAACCCCCACTCAACCATCCTTATGAACATCATAGACATCCAGGATTCTAGAAAGATCCAAGCGAGTCCTCTGGTCCTCTGGGCTGCAATAACAATACACCGTTGACTGGATGGCTCAAACAATAGAAATTATCTTCTCACAGTTCTGGAGTCTGAGATTACGCTGTCACCAGGGTTGATTTCCTTGGTGGCCTCTGTTTTGGACTTAAAGATGGCAGTCCTCTTCTGTCTTCTCATGGTCTTCCCTCTGCATGTCTGTGTCCTGGTTTCTTCTGATAAGGACACCAGTCGCATGGGATTAGGATCTGCTCAGTTTTATCTTATTTGCCTCTGTAAAGATCCTGTCTCCAAATATAGTCACATTCGGAGGCACTGGGGGTTAGGATTTTAACATAGGAACTTTCCTGAGGGACGTGGGATGAGGGAAAAGCAATACAGCGCATAGGAGCCAGGAAGATCTGAGGAGGGGCTGGAGGCAGAGATCCTGAGAGACAGGAAAAGAGCAGCCAGCCCTGGGACAGAGGAATTGAGGAAATTTTTGCTCCTTAGGCAGGCATGGGGGGAGTGTCCACCATTGTCTCCCCAGTGCCTAACACTCTGACCGGCTCTGAGTTGGCTGACAATATTTCCTGAATGAATGAATGAATGAATGAATGAATGAATGAATGAATGAATGAATATGTTTATAGAAAGAGAAAAGGCAACTCTTTCTCAGGACTTCCTTTAAGGACTGGTGAGAATCCTCCCAGCTTTATTGAAGAAGATTGGCTGTCTTTGGATCCAGCAGCTGAGAGCTAAGACGTCATCCTGGCCCCCAACCATCCAGGACCATTGTCTGCGTCAAGTTCGCCACAACCAAGGCCCAGCACCAAGAGTTTTCCCAAGGCCCAGGGAGGTGTGCACAACCTGAAAGAGGGACGGAAGGTATCAGTGCCAAGCTTTAAAGTCAGGATTAACATTGGCCTATGTCATCTTACTGTGTTCACTTTATTGTGCTCCACAGATACTGCAATTTTTACAATTTGAAGTTCTGCAACAACCCTGAATCAAGCAAGTCCATTTTTCCAGCCGTTCAGATGGTCATTAGCATTTTTTAGCAATGAAGTATTTTTAATTAAGGTATATATTGTTTTTATAGACATAATGCTACCACACACTTAATAGATGATAGTATCATGTAAACATAACTTTCATATGAACTGGGAAACTGAAAAATTCGTGTGACTGGCTTTATTGCTCTATTTGCTTTATTGCACTGATCCACAACCAAACCCACCATATCTCAGAGGGCAACCTGTGTTTTGATGAAACATGTATGGATGAGTGTCCCAGCCCCCTGGTCACCGTTTATTATTTACTTACACATTACATTTGAGGTGGGGTAAGTGTGCATTTCTGCATGGACGACATTTTATGCAGTGGAGGCTTTTCAAGTCAGGGACCTGGGAGGCTCTCAGAATTTTCAGTCATAAGAAGGAAGTCATGGCGAGGTCATCCCACCATTCCCTCATTCTCCTGCCTGGAGATCTCACAGTGAGAAGGAATCCGGCATTGCCCCAAATGGCCATGCAAGTTTCCAAAGTAAAAGCCTTTGCACCTGTCATCCCAGCAACTTATGGGGCTGAGGCAGGAGGATCACAAGTTCAAGGCCAGCCTCAGCAATTTAGTGAAGCTCTAAGCAACCAAGTGAGCCCTTATTTCAAAAAAATGAAAAAGGATGGGGGTGTAGTAGCTCACTGCAACTACTCTATAGCTGATTTTAAAGGAGACACTCTTTTGCACCAGGCTTAGATGACAGCTGTCCCCGGGAGGCAATATGAAGGATTTGAGGGGTTTTGCTCCTAGGAGTGTTTCTGAACTTGGCTGATTGCTTTGGGAGGGAAACGAGGAAGTGAGCATGTTTCAGAAAAAAAGGCTAATTTTTTTTTTTTTTCCAGAAAAAGCATAGTATAAGGAACAATTGTGGTTTGGCTCAGCCACAGCAGTAATCCTGGGTCCTGATATTCTGACACCATGCTGAACTTCAACAGGGAGGCAGAAAGGATGATGAGAAAAAACATCATTCTGCATACTGCATGCAATTTTATGAAAAATAGGCTTGGTGAGAGCAAAGAAGCATCGATATCTATTACTTAGAACCAGACAAGAAGGGAAATCAACAGCTGCATGATAACAATCAGACCCAACCCCACCCCATGATGTTTTGTGCCTCCAGATTTTTTTTTTTTTTAATATGGGCCAAACTCTCCTTCTGCCTTGTGCATCTTGTCACTGTCACTGAGTTCAGTAGTACTTTTCCATGACATAACCTCTGATCAACTGCAGGACCACGGCTAATAAACCGATGGAAAACCACTGATTGAGACACAACCTTTAAGCATTTGAAGTAACAACATGCAAATCAACATGCAGCACAAATAGTGCTGAAGTCCAAGCTCACCAGCCAAGCTGGCTGTGACTTTCTCAGAACGAATCCGGGCATATGGTACCATAATGGAGCATGAATTTACAGCAACAGAGATGTATGAGGGAGATTAAATCTTCTTCTGTAAGGACACACTGCCTGGCAAAAACAACAATTATGGTATTTTCTGCTTTGTATTATAATGAGAAACACCATCCCTTTTGGTAGAGTATGGGCTCCCTCTGCTGCTGGCAGGAGGCACCAGGACACCAAGCACTTGGACACCTGGGCAGAGAGGGTAGCCTGTCCGGGGAAGAGGAAGATTGTGCTGCATATGGCAGAGGGACAGGCTTGTTCTGTAGGCACAGGTCCTTTGCAATTCTGGGATTATTTGTGCTGCTACTGATACATGAAGCAAGACATGGAAGTAATGGAAAGACACAAAGAAGCCTATCTGTCCACATCACCTGTGTTTATATTGAAATATAGATGCCATCTTGAAATGCAGCCTGCAGCCCCTGCTTCCTTCCTCTCTCCCTCCCTCTTCCCTTCCCTTCCCTTCCCTTCCTTTCCTTTCCTCCCTTCACTTTCTTTTCTTTCATATGGTCACTACAGAAGATCCTTGGGTTCTGTTTCAGAATTCTGCCAACAATCTCGCTGGGTTCTACCATGTCCACAGGCTTCCAGTAGCTGACTCATGTGGTGCCAAAGAGACTGTGTCCCCCAGAAAGCCTCTTGCCTTCCCATGTCAGCAGGGAATGCTTATCAATAAATCGAGCCACAGCCCACTCTCAGACTCCCGTCACCTGGACAGGTGTTACTTCTCAGCAACAAGGCATTTTTGGCTCAGGGCTGGGGTCTGCCGGGAAACTGAGGTAGCACAGAGGTCCACCCCCTCTGAGCCTGATTCTTGCGATCAAGTCAGAAAGGTTCCTGACATGCACTCAGAGGAATGGGCATGAGTTTATTAAAAGAAATGGGGACGGTGGCCAGGGTTGTGGCTCAGTGGTAGAGTGCTTGCCCTAGCTTGTGTGAGGCACTGGGTTCGATTCTCAGTGCCGCATATGAATAAATGAATAAAATAAATGTGTTGTGACCATCTTCAACTAAAAAAAATATTTTTTTAAAAGGAATGAAAAAGGAAAAAAGAATGCACTCTCAAGGGAGAGAGTGGGTCCTCTTGGAGAGGACAGGGACAGCACAGCTCTCCAGTTTTATTGGGGATCCCAAGGAAGTTTTCAGAGTTTCGCCCAGGTCCACCTCTTAAGTTTTGACTGACAGCTAGATGACATCAGACTTTCAAGTCCCCACTGCCATAACAACTCTAGGTCATTTTGGCCCATACTGACCAATTCTAATTGGAACCTGTTTACGGGTGGGGAAATTATCTTTATCTCCCTGAGTTCCAGGACCTTTGTGAAGGTCACAAAAGTCCCCTATTTTTGGGTAACTTGTGTTCTCCTGAGTGGCATTTTGAGGCCTGCATTCCTCCTGACCATAGCAGGGAGTTTGCTGTAAGCCAGGTAGGGCTGCAGATAAATTGCTTTTTAGAAGTGAAAGTGTGTGGGGGTCAGCACAGTGGGCCCGTTTTATAGAATTATTCCCTTGACCTCTTGTTCCCACCACTGGCATCTGTCTGTCCCCTATCATTTTGATGTAGCCATCCTGACAGCAGAAATATCTTAATGGCACAACTTTGATGTGTCCATTCTGATGAAACCAAAGAAAAAAGAAATCCTTAAACTCCAGCTATTTCTCTCCCTAAGTTATAGGTGAGAGATCATGAACTCTGATCTCTAGAGATGGATTGGGTATGAGGAATGGGTGAGGGTCAAGGACACAGATCAGATACCATGCTTTCTTTTTTTATCTTTATTTATTTATTTTTATGTGGTGCTGAGGATCGAACCCAGTGCCTCACACATGCTAGGCAAGGGCTCTACCACTGAGCCACAACCTCAGCCCCCCACCATGCTCTTTGAAACGAGGACCACAGTTGCGCCTCTCAGGAAAAGCATCTGTTTCATTCTGTGATCACTGTTTGTCACATGATCAATACCTCAGACTCTCTGATTTCTCTCTTGAAGTTCTAATGGACATAATTTCAGTTAGTTGACGGAGGTGTGACTTCCTGATGCGGCCAGTGTCATATTACTGGGCGTACATCAGATACTGGGTGAAAGGTGAACAGAGACACTTGCTCGACCTCCGGGTGATGTGTACTGATCCGTGGTTACCTATTCCCACCTGCAAGCTGCACAGAAAAATGTTCAATTCCAGTTCTGATGGTGTCCTTAAGAACATACATTTTTATTTCTTCAGTTTGAACATTCACAGCATTTCTTTGACTGTACATCCAGCTAAGAAGCCACCACAATCATTGAGATAAGAGAAGAAGGTGCTGTGGCCACAGTGGAGGTGGAGAGGGGGCAGGTCCTGGAGAGATTTTGAAGAGATGACTGGAGACCCAGGAGACTTGGATGTTGGTGAGACTGAAAGAGGAGTCAAGTGGACTCCAAGATCTTTGGTGTGTGGCCATGTTTTGACCTGGTGGCAAGGTGTTTTTGGTTTTTTTTTTTTAACTGAGATGGTAAACAATCGGTGGACAGGTGCTGAAAGGAAGTCAAGGCTTTGTTTGGGGCACAGTGAGTTTCAGATGCCTGTGAGACCTCATGGAGAAGTTGAGTGTGCAGGTAGATGCCCTCGCCTCAGGTTCCAAGAGAGTGTGGGGCTGGAGATAGGATCTGACAGGTACTGGTATATAGACAGCACTGGGGGAGGCGGCCAGGAAGTGAGAGTGGAGGGCCTGGGACAGAGCCCTGGGGGACAACCATAGATAGGGTCAGGAGCTAGGGCCAGGCAGATCCAACAAAGGAGTAGCTTTTGCTGCAAAAGAAAACCAAGAAGCCAAAAGCATGTGTTTCAAGGAGGAGCAAAAAATCAAAAATCCTGCAGGTAGTTTGGTAGAATCACTACACAGTAGTTGAACTATGTTCGTCCACTATAATTGAACAGATGAGTTGCAGAAAATTCTGACTTGAGTGGGTTCAACAAAAATGGGAGGTGAAGGGCTGGGGATGGAGCTCAGTGGTAGAGTCCTTGACTAGGAAGTATGAGGCCTGGGTTCCATGCCCTAGCACCAGAGATGGGGGAAGGGGGACAGAGGGAGAGGGAAAGGAAGGAAGGAAGAGGATTTGAAGACAGCAAATATAAACGACTTTTTTTCAATTTCAGCATAAAGGAAGGCAGAAAACAGAACAGCAACAAGAGGGATATGGGGAAACAAGAAAAGTATTATTTTTCTTTTAGGTCTATATGTGTACGTGTATGCATGTATTTATGGAGACAGGGTCTCCCTATGTTACCAAGGCTGGCCTTGAACTCCTCAGCTCCTGCAATCCTCCTGCCTTAGCCTCCTGAGTAGCTGGGACTATAGACACTGTGCCTGGCTTGTTTTATTTTTATTTACAATAAAATATACATAATATAAAATTCACCATTTCAACCATTTATAAAGACATACTTCAGTAGAGTCAAGTGTATTTACACTGTTGAGCAACCAATCTCTAGAACTCTTTTCATTTAGAGAAACCTCTATACCCATTAAATAGCTCCTCATTCCCTTCTCCCCACCAACCCCAGGTCACAACCATAGTCATCTGACTATGACTGCAACCATGTCACACTTCACCACGTAGAAACCTTCCAAGGAACGCATCATTAGTCAACTCCGTTGTTGTGCAAATGTCACAGAATAAATTTACACAAACCTAGAGGGTGTAGGCCAGTCACTCAAAGTGGTCTCTTGATGGAATCAAGAAACAGTTAACAGAAGATGTACAGGGCTGCTTCCAGTGTAAGGCAATATACTGTTTTACAGGAAACGATTTTTATTATAAATTGAAAGAATACCGTGTAAAACAACAAAAGAATAGTAAATATATAAAGCAGTAACAATCATTTCCTAACAAGCACTACGTGCTGTACATAACGGCACGTACCATGCTTTCATATGACTGACAGTGCGGTGGGTTTATTTACACCAGCATTCCTACTAACACCTGAATGAATGTAGTGCATTGCAATGTTGCATTGGCTATGACGTCACTAGGTGATAGGGATTTTTCGGCCTCACCATGATCTTAGGGGACCACTGTCTGTTGTTGACCAAAATGTCATCATGCAATGTGTGACTGCTCTAGCATATTACTCTGCTTGGGCTGCCCTAACAAATAGCACTGTCAGCAATGGCTTAAACACAGAAATGTATTTTCTCATAGTTCTCGAGACAGGAAGTCCAAGATCAGGTTGCTGTCAGCCTTGGTTTCTTCTGAGCCTTCTGTCCTTGAACTGTAATTGGCTGCCTTCTTGCCATGTTATCACTTGGCATTTCTGTGTGCATGCATCCCTAGTGTCTCTTTCTCCTCTACAGACACCAGTTGTATTGGATTAATGCTCCACTCTTATGACCTTATTTAACCTTAATTACATTTTTAAAGACCCTCTCTCTAAATACAGTCACATGGGGGCTTCAGTCTTCAGTTTATGAATTGGGGGGACCAATTCATCCTGTCACATCTAGGTACCTTGTCTAATTGGAATTGTACAATATTTATGCTTTTGTGATGGCTTATTTCACTTTATGTAAGTCTGCAAAGTTCATCCATACTATAGCATGTGTCAGAATTTACTTCCTTTTTAAGCTGAGTATATTCCATCGTGTGTGTATGTGTGTGTGTGTGTGTGAGCATGCACCACATCTTGTTTTTGCATTCATCAGTGGGCACATGGGTTACTTCTACCTTTTAGCTATTGTGGATAATGCTGCCAAGGTTGGTGTACGAAGAATTCTTCAAATGGCCCTCTGCAAGGCAAGGAGAGAGGACTCAGGAGAAATCACCGCTGCCAGCACCTTGACTTGGACTTCTACATAATGGGAGAAGATTTATTTCTGTTTTTTAAACAACCCACGGTATTACATTAGGACAGCCCTAACAGATCAATACACCTTGGTTTTTGTTTTTGTTTTATAGTACTGGGAATTGAACTCAGGGCCTCACACATGCTAGACAAGTGCTCCACCATTGAGCTACATCCCCAGCTCAGTACACCCATTTTACGTTGTTTGATTCTGTATACATACAATTGAAATTAAAATATTTTTAAAAAGTTGTCTTTAATTGACATTATTACTTTTTGTTGTACACTATAATGAATGATCACAACCTTATAAAAGTCAATGAAATCATCAAAAAAAAAAAAAAGAATTCTTCAAGACTCGGCTTTCAGGTATTTTGAGTATATCCCCAGACATGTAGTTACTGGATCTATGATAAGTTTAATTTTTTGAGGACCCACCATACTGTTTTCCAGAGTGGCCCACCAAAAGTAACAAGGGTTTGAATTTCTCTACATCCTCACTAGTACTTTTTTTCCAGCTTTGTTTGTTTGGGTTTTTTACTATTTTGATAGTGTATATCCTAATGGGTGTGAGGTGATATATCACTGCAACTTTGCTTTGCATTTCCTTAATGGTTAGTGATATTGAGCATCTTTTCATGCTTGCTGAAAACAAAAAGATATTTTTTATATCTTTATATCTTATATCTTTTCTCTTTTGGGGCAGTGGTGCTGGGGATTGAACCCCATATGCTAGACAAGTGCTAGACCACTTGACCCCAAATGGACCCCAATTCCATTTGTGCATCCTCTTCAGAGAAATAACTACTCAACCCCTTTGCTCATTTTTTAATCAGGTTGTATATTTGGCCTTTGTTAAGTATGTGTGTGCAGTTTATTCAACACTATTCAATGTAGCGTAGGAAACTTCAAGTCCTTGTTGGAAACATCTAGTCCTTTTAGATGTTTGAAAGTGTACAACATGTGGTGAAAGGAGAGGGCTGACGTAATGCCCTTTAAGTATTTCTTGTTACTTCACAGGAATGGTTGCATTTGGGGAATGGGATTCTTAAATCTGACATCTTGGAGAGTATGCTGACTGTTCACTGGGCAGAAAAAAGTATGCAGAGAGAAGCTCCTTAGATTGTTGAGTGTCTAGTCATTGTTCTATATGTGCATTCTAATTAAAATTGCTGGTATTAATTAATTAATATTGCTGGGAATAAATCCTAATGCCCAAAGTATAATAGAAGTAGTAAAATAATGCCTATATAAATAGTTTTTAGAAAAAAGCTATCCTCTGGGAATGGGCTTTATTAGTCTACCTCTTGGAGCTAGGGTTAGTCCTGAACTTAGTCACTGGATGATGAAGAGGGAGAAAGAGGGTGAGGGGAAGGACTCTTTCCTAGTGTCTCCATATCTAGAAGATGGTTTTAGGTTATAACTATAGGTCTACATGCATTTTTTTTTTTTTTTGGTAAAGTACTTGTGTCTATCAGGCATGAAGTTCATACTTTATTTCACAACATCTAAGCTTTATAGATGTCCTGAGATGACAGTGTATGGTGAAAAGTAGAGCTAATTGGGACTAGGGATGCAGCTCAGGAGTACAGAGCTCACCTTGCATGCCCTGGGTTCAATCCCCCAGTACCCCCCCCCAAAATGTAGAGTTAGTGAATTAGCCAACTTATAAATATCTTTTTGTTATAATCAACAGAAAAGATGCATCTTGGATGTGGAATTGTGTTTCTGGGCAGTGTGTACCAGGACCTGTTCATTAGGCTGCTGCAGAGGGGCAGAAGGAAACACACAGGGAGAGATAGGAGTAAGTGTGCTCAGATTTACACTCAGGTGAGAGCCACTGATGTGTGTGCATCTTCTGGCTGTGCCATAGGACTACTTTAATTCACTGAGAACATGCCTTCATTCTACTATTTTGATAATGAACTCTTAGCAAATGAACTCAGCAAATCATGCTTGGTATACTCTGTTGCTTTATGTCTCATTTTAAATTGAGTATTAACAGAATACAGTATTTTAATTGTAACTCTGCCAGTACCTGTATCTGGAGGCCTGTTGCCATTTCGGTTTGCAGTGAAATTTTTGTCCCAAGAAAGGCAGAACTGTAATTTTTTCTAATAGACGGAGTTGGTGTAGTATATTCTTGGTTATCAAAAATACTCATGAAGTTTTGAAATTTTGAACTGGTGAATATTCATGAGGTATGGAAAAGCACAATACACACTACACTCTCTATCACACAAAATGGGGTGTTGGGTCTGCATATGCAGGACAAGGAAGACACATCCCACTAAGTTGCTTATGACTGGATGACTTTGTTCTTTGCTTCTTGTGTTTTTCTTCCCTGTGATGCATGAATTCATTTTAAAACCTGAAAAAAAATATAAAGGGAGATGTCACTACCAATTGTGAGAATTTTGAGAATGTACTATGAACAACTGGATAACTTAATGAAATAGACAAGTTCCTAGAAACACACAGCTTACCAGGACTAAATCAAAAAGAAATTTAAAACATCTGAATAGACATATAACTAGTAAGGAGATTGAACCAGTAATCAAAAACCTACCAACAAAGAAAAGTCTAGGGCTAGATGGTTTCATTGGTAAATTCTTCCAAACACTGAAAGAATTCACACCAGTCCTTCTCAAACACTTCCAAATAATAAGAGGGAATATTTCCTACCTCACTGTGAGGTCAGCACTAACCCAATACCAAAGCCAGACAGATACAAGAAAACAAAACTACAGACCAATATGGTTTATGAAAAATGATGGAAAAATTCTCAACAAAATATTAGCAAAATCAATTCAATATCACATTAAAAAGCTTATTTGCCATGACCAAGTGAGATTTATTCCTGGAATGCAAGGATGGTTCAACATGTGAAAATCAGTCAATGTAACCCAACATGATAACAGACTGAAGGGGAAGAGTATATGATCATCTCAACTGATGCAGAAAAAGCATGTGATAAATTAAATACATATCTATGATAAAAGCACTCATAAAACTAGGAATAGAAGGAAACTACCTAAATATGATAAAAGACATACAAAAACCTATCAGGAATGTCAAACTCAATGATAAAAGACTGAAAGTTTTTTCTCTAAAATCAGGAATAAGGCAAGGATGCCAGCATTCACCACTTCTAGTCAAGAAAGTAATGGAAATCCTAGCCAGAGTAATAAAGTAAGAAAAGAAATGAGATGCCCAAATTGGAAGGGAATAAGTAAAATTATCTAGGTTCAGAGATGATATAATTCCTATTTTGTATTTTATTTAGAGACAGGGTCTTACTGAGTGGCTTAGCACCTTACTTTTACTGCGGCTAGCTTTGAACTCATGATCCTCCTGCCTCAGCCTCTAAGCTGCTGAGATTACAGGTGTGTGCCACCATGCCTGACAGAGATGATATAATCTTAAATATAAAAAACTCTAAAGATTCCACCAAAAAACTGTTAGCACTAAAAAAAAATTCAGCAAAGTATCAGATACAAAGTCAACACACAAAAATTAGTTGCATTTCTATATACCAACAATATGCAACCTGAAAAGAAAATTAAGGAAACAACTCTGTTGTAATAGCATCAAAAAGAATAAAATACTTAGGAAGACTTTTTATGATGAAAACCATAAACCATTGCTGAAAGAAATTTAAGAAGTCATAAATAAAAAAAGAAAGACATCTTATGTTCATGGATTAGAAAACAAAACTGATAAAATAATATAACTTCATTTAATGCAATTTCTACCAAAATTCCAATTGTTTTGCAAAAATAGAGAAAGTCCATCCTACAATTTATATGGAATCCCACAGGATACTGAAGAACAAAAATAATCTTGAAAAATAACAAAGTAGGAGGATTCACACTTCCTGATTTGAAAACTTACCACAAAGGTACAGTAACGGAGCTGGGGTTGTGGCTCAGTGGTGGAGTGCTTGCCTGGTATGTGTGAGGTGCTGGGTTCAATTCTTGGCACCACATATAAATGAATGAATAAAATAAAGGTTTATCAACATCTAAAAAAATTTTTTTTTTAAAAAGCTACAGTAATCAAAACAATATGGACCAGTATGGACACTTGGGTTGCCTTCACCTTTGGCTACTGAGAATCATGAGCATAGACCAAAAAATAAAATAGCCTGCAAATAAACTGTTACTTATATGTTCAAATAATTTCTGACAAAGGTGCCACACCATTCCATGAGGAAAGGGAGCCTTTTTTTTTTTTTCTTATTTGGAAAGGGAGCCTTTTCAACGCAGGTACCGGTAAACGGAATATCCACATGCCAAAAAAAAAAAAAAAAAAAGTGGATCGATACTCAATACCATACAAAAATTAACATAAAATGGACCAAAGACTTAAGCAAAAGATTCGACACAAGAAAATATAGGAGAAAATCTTTTATGACATTAGAATTGAAAATTATTTCTTGGATATGATACCAAAAGCACAGGCAATTAAAGAGAAAATACACAATTGGAACTAAATGAAAAGTAAAACTTCTGTGCATTCGACGACAAAAGTCAAACCATGAAATGGGAGAAAATGTTTGCAAATCATATATCTGATAAGGGCTTGATATCTAGTATATATGAAGAACTCTTATGACTCAACAATAGAAAAGAATCCCAATTTAAAAATGGGCAAAGGACTTGAGTACACATTTTGCTACAGAAGATATGCAAATGGCTAACATGCACATGAAAAGACTCTCAGCATCACTCATCATTAGGAAATGCAAATTGAAATCTCAACAGCTGGGCTGGGATATAGCTCAGTTGGTAGAGTGCTTGCCTAGCAAGTACAAGGCTCTCCGTTCAATCCCCCGCACAGCCAAAAAGAAAAAAAGAAAAAGAAAAAGAAAATCTCAACATCCTCCTCAGACCCATTAGGATGGCTATTTCAAAACAAAAAAAGAACAAGTGCTGGTGAGAAGGTGGTGAAACTGGAACTTGGTGCACTGTTGATAAGAAGGTAAAATAGTGGGCTGGGGTTATCCTCAGTGGTAGAGTGCGTGCCTAGCATGTGTGAGGCATGTTCAATC
>JAJEJO010002366.1:702592-805533 GCA_020662805.1 Glaucomys volans
ATAAAGGTATCGTGTCCATCTACAACTAAAAAAATTTTTTAAAAAAAGGTAAAAATAGTGCTTGTCCTGTGGAAAATGGTATGGCCATTCCTCAAAAAATTGAATGTAGGTTTACCATAGATCCAGCAATTCCATTTCTGTGTATCTACCAGAAATAATTTCTTTTTTTTATGGATTGAACCCAGGGCACTCTCCAACTAAGCTACATCCCCATCCCTTTTGATTTTCAATTTTGACAGCATCTTGATAAGTTGCTGAGGCTGGCCTCAAACATGAGATCCTTCTGCCTCAGACTTCCCAGTCTCTGGGACTAAAGGCCTGCACCACTGAATCAGGCTTACCTTAAATAATTGAATTAAGGGACTCTGGAAGATACTTGTACACGCAAGTTCACAGCAGCGTTATTCACAATAGCCAAAAGGTGGAACCAAATGTGGTGTATATGTACAATGGAATACATTCAGCCTTAAAAAGGAATGAAGTTCCGATACATGCTGCAAGAGGGATGAAACCTGAAGCCATCACCCTAGGTGAAATAAGCCGGTCGCAGGACAAATACTGTATGAATGAATAGGCACATTCACAGAGACGGAAAGTAGAAAGGTGTTTGTCGGGGGTAGTGAGGAGGGAAAACAGTTATTTAGTGGAGTTTCAGTTGGGGGTTAGTGTAAAGGTCTAGAGAGAGATGGTGGTGACCGCTGCACAACAGTGTAAATGCATTTGATACCACTGACCTGTACACTTAGAAACAATGAGAACGGGGCTGGGGCTGTAGCTCAGTGGTACAGTGCTTGCCTACCATGTTCGATCCTCAGGACCACATAAAAATAAATGAGGTTTAAAAAAAATTTTTAAAAACGATGAAAACGGTAAACTTTATGTTCGGTATACTTTGCCACAAATAAAACTCAGAAACACGGATTACCTGCGTGAGTTACAGGGTTAGGGAGTTGAGAATGCTCTCTCCTCCCCGTGTCTTCATTCCAAGGGCAGGAGCGCGAGTGTGTACATGGCCGGAGTTCGCTAGGCCACGGAGGCCAACCCCAGCATCCTCCCAGGAAAGTCCCCTTGAGAGAGGGCGGTGTGCCCAGGAGTTGACACCACTCTCCACTTCCCCACCGCCAACTTGGCTCTCAGCCTCCAAGTTTAACTTGTCCAGTGGCTCCGGGGCCTTCCACTTTTTCCTCCCACTGCCTCCCCAATCTAGTTTTTATTTTTATTTTATTTTTATATTTTTTATTTTATATTTTTTATATTTTATATATTTATTTTCTATTTTTAGTTGTAGATGGGCACAATACTTTAATTTTATTTATTTTTATGCTGTGCGGAGAATTGAACCCAGGGCCTACCACGTGCTAGGCAAGCGCTCTATCACTGCGCTTCAACCCCAGCCCCCAAACCATTTTAAATGTACAATTTAACTTTTTTTTTTTTTTTTTTAAAGCACATTTAAGAACTGTGCAACCATCGCCACAATCCAGTTCTCGTACAATTCCATCCCTCCGCTTTGCCATTCGAAGGTCCTGGTTCCTGGTCTATAAAAGACGATACGAGGAGCCCAGCTCTTTATAGGTCTCCAACAAATTCCACCTATAATTATTAACCTTGTTGAAGCCAGAGATCTAGATTCGTATCTTTTCCAAGTCGCGGCCGAGTTTTCCGTCAGCCGGCATTCACAGCCGCGGAATCACAGCCGCGAAATGCGGCAGGGCGGTTGGGTCCCCCGGCTCCGCGGGGCGTCTCTGCCTACGGTCCCTCTCCATCATACCGCTGTCTGGCCACCCGCCTCAAGGGAGCCTGCGATCCGGGGATCGGGCCTCTCCCGAGCGCCCTGACTGCTCGGGGCTGAATTGGTGATGCCTGGGCGCTGCGGGCGCCTGCGCAGTGGTGAGCGTCGTGATCGCGCCGAGGGGGCTGCGGAGTTCTCTCCGAGTGGGCGCGAGACTCCTCCGAGTGGGCTCGAGAGCGCGGCGGCTGCTCGACTCTCGCCGGCCGCAGCATGGCGGACGAGGAGCTGGAGACGCTGAGGAAGCAGAGGCTGGCCGAGCTGCAGGCGAAGCACGGGGTGAGCGTGCGGGCGTCGCCCTCGCCCGGGTGGAGGGCACGGCCCCTGGCGGAGGCGCTCGGCGGACCCCTCGGGCCGCGCACCGCGCCGCTGCCCCCGCGGCCTCGTAGCTCGCCCCGAGGCCGCCGAGGCCCTTTCCCAGTCGCGGGGTCCCGGGCGGGCGCCGAGCACGTGCGCGGCTGCCCTGGATGGGGGGTTTGCCAGCCCCAGAGTGGGCTCGCTGGGCCAAATCCCAGCCCTCGCCCCTCCCCTCAGCCTCGGCTTTCGGAGCCGGTCACCTCGGCTGCCGTGCCAGCCGAGCAGAATCCAGTTTTTCTAGAACTCAGTTGTTCCAATCCGAAGCAACCTCAGGTTCCGCCGAGGGCCCGCCGAGTTTCAGGTGCGGTGGCCACCGCGGGGACCAGCCCCGACGGAGCCAGACAGCAGACTCGAGTCTCATAGACCCAGGGCTCGAGGAACGGCTGCAGTGTAAAGCGGGGAGGAAACGGTTTGGGGTGGAGCGGGCTGGTTTCCAAGGAAGCGCCCTTTGCATCATCAGTGACCCTAATTCGGAGGCACATTTTATGAAGTGTAAAGAGGAAACCAGGGTTGTTTGTGTTCTCAAACATTCCATGAGATTGTGACTTCAGAAGCTCATGAAAACATTAAGTGGAAACTGTCTCACTGACTTCTCTGAGCCCAGGCTTTAAAACCGTCTCAACTCAACGCCTGCAGGAGCTTAGTATGTATCAGAAAGCAAGCAGCATAGGTCCTGGTTTTTCCCCTTTGTGAAATTACACTCAAGTAAAAATTATTTTTTCAGGATCCTGGTGATGCAGCACAACAAGAAGCAAAGCACAGGTATGATGGGCTGGACATCCAAACTTTTTGAGGGGTGGTTTGACCAAATCACCCCCCCCCCCCCCCGCAGTAATGTTAATGGGTGTGTAAGCCTTAAACTTGTCTTGGCAGAGTGATTTTTGCCATGAATTGTCATCAAGGAATCCTTGTTATTAGTTTGTTAATTAAATACACAGGCATGGAGCCCCATTTAATATCTTGTATTGCAATTACTGTTTCTCTGCTAAATTGTGACTGCCTTAACTCGAGCATAATACAACTACTTCATTGGTGTGTTGTGACAATTGAACACTTCAATAAATATCACCCATTATATCGTTCTTATTTTTATCCCAGTGCAAGGCAGAGCGCCTCACTGCTGCCAATATTCAGTGGAAAGTTTATGGAATGAATATCTGATTGCCCCATCATACTGCCTATTTTTTCAGTTGGGGTAAAAAATGTAAAATTTACTGTTGCAACTGTTCTAATTTTTAAATGTACTATTTAGTAGTGGTCACTGCTTTCACATTGTTGTACAACAGCTCTGGAAGTTCTTCATCTCCCATAACTGAAACTAACAATTCCCCATTTCTCCCTCCTACTCTCATGCTTCCTTTTAAATTCCCATTCACCACCTGCTTTGGGTCAGGCACTGTATTGGGTTTTTAGAAGTAGACAAGAAAGAGAAGGTTTAAAAGAAAGCAGATGAGCCGGGCGCGGTGGCGCACGCCTGTAATCCTAGCACTTGGAAGGCTGAGGCAGGAGGATCATGAGTTCAAAGCCAGCCTCAGCAACTTAGTGAGGCCCTAAGCAACTCAGTGAGACCCTGTCTCTAAATAAAATACAAAATAGGGCTGGGGATGTGGCTCAGTTGTCGAGTGCCCCTGGGTTCAATCCCCAGTACCAAAAAAAAAAAAAAAAAAAAAAAAAGAAAGCAGATGATAAACACCAAGTGATGTGAAGAAAGTAAAACTATTCAAATTTTATTGGTTCTGAGAAGGTACGTGGTCTCTAACATTTGCGATTGGACTGTATCATAATTGATTGTTCTTGTCCTGGATCCTTCTACAGAATATTTACTTTTCCTTCTGCCATCTCTTGGGTTCATTTGAAATCTGAGATCTTTTAAAATTTTTGAGGTTCTCTTCTCCCTCCTAGCTGATAGTGTGAAGTCAGACAGCAACCCTGTAAAACTAAAGCTTGCCATTCAACATCTCAGAGAATCTTTTTTTTTTCCTTCCTCCACTCCGGGTCAGATACCTGCAGAGTTCCTTGCAGTGCATGGTGGGCTTATTTCTTGTTTAACTCGTACAGAGCATGTTGCTTGTTGATGCCCCAGCTTTGAGTGGGGGATCTCTTAATAGACCCCTAATCTAGAGTACCTTTTTTTTTAACTGTTAAAAATACATAAAATTATGGTGCATCTTCTAATTGGTGACATTTTAGAGTGAGTGAAATATACTACTAGTACTTCATGGCAGATTTTAAGTATTCAGAAATTATAAGGCCTGTGGAAGTAAACTTTAAACTGTATTCCTTAAGCCCTAGGGCTCCTAAGCTGAAATGAATAGTGGGCACAACCAGCCCCAGCTCTCTCATGCAGCCAGACCTAACCCTACTATTGTTTGTTTTATTAGGTTCCCTAAAGGGCTTCACTTGAGAAAAAAAGTAAATTTACTACATTAAAATTTGAAACCATTGCCCTATGAATATGAACTAGTTCCCATTTGGGTATACAGGAAGAAGCAATAATAGTTGCAGTTATAATCTCAGTACCCTTCTCCAATCTCTCAAAAAATAGTACTGAGATCTTCGAACAACTGGATTTGGCTTTTTAGCTTGGCCATGGTTACCTGTGTTTCTAACATGCCCTCCTTGGGTCTGAGCTTCAGTACTTCAGTAAGGAACTACACAGATTATAGTCATTTGGTGATTCTCATTGCCTGAAATCCCATGAAATTTCTAGCACCTGTCACACACTAGGTACTTAATTTTGGTAAGGGTGATTAAACTGAAACTCCTCTATGAAAATATTTAAGTTTCCTGAAAACATGGTAGGTTTACAACCATATAACATCAAGCTGGCTCTCTGAAGGCAAAAACACCTACCACAGCACAGTCTGTACCACAGGTGTCTATCCTAAGAAACATCTTGTTGGGCTGGGGATGTAGCTCAGTTGGTAGAGTGCTTGCCTTGCAAGCACAAGGCCCTGGGTTCAATCCCCAGCACCGCTAGAAGAAAGAAAGAAAGAAACATCTTGTTACTTTTTTGTATGCTCTGTAGGTATGCTGACAGCTTAGTTCTAATTTTGCTTGACCTATGTTTTTGTTGTAGGGAAGCAGAAATGAGAAACAGTATCTTGGCCCAAGTTCTGGATCAGTCAGCTCGGGCCAGGTGTAAGCATCTTCGATTTCCTTTAAGATATTTCCATAAAATTGGCTTGAGTTAGTGGATTGGGGAGATTCATATGCAGTTATTGCTGTCTAGATTAAATGTATGGGTTACCTAAAAATACTTGCAATAACAAATTATTTGTAAGAAGTGTAAACTTTATAAACCTAGAGAAATTTCCTTGAATCGTTAAAATTGCCAGCTCACTTCTTTTCTTACCAAGGAAATGTTTTCTAAGTGTTTTTTCAGTAACATTGATAGAAAACAACTCCAAAATAGAAACAGTCACAAAATGTTGCCTATAGTTGACATGGGTGATGGGGACTTAAGGATTGATGATAATCTTGGTTTTATTGTATATTCAGTTTTTCATAATAAAAAAACACATAGAAAGAAAAATAATAAAAATGAGCCAATCTCAGAATGTACTATCTTGTGTACCTTTTGTATCATAACTGTAAGACAAATTTGAGTTTAGGGGCAGCTGTAGATGATCACCACATTTTTTATGCATAGTAATAAAATTACTTTTCAGAAGGCAGTCATTTTAAGAAACAAAACAACATGGGGCTTAAAATCTAAGAACCCAGATTTAATCTTGGCTCTACCACTGAGATTGACATGGATGAACTCTGGTTTTTAAGAGGAGTAGCCATTGTGTGCCTTACCTACTTCTCTGATTTGGAGACATAAACAAGCTTGTGAAGTGCTTTGGAAACATCAGTGCATAGTTTTAAGGAATAATATAAAATATGAGTACATTTAGTTTTGATGTCTTTTTGCATTTTTTTTTTCTTTTCAGTAAGTAATTTAGCACTTGTAAAGCCCGAAAAAACAAAAGCAGTAGAAAATTACCTTATACAGATGGCAAGATATGGACAACTCAGCGGGAAGGTGAGCTTGGCCTACCTTAAGGGAACTCTACCCACTATTACCTGTTATAATAAAAAAATGGCTTCTCCAGGTCAACTTACTGTTCATCCAGTTTTAAAATACATGGGGTTTTTTTGATGTTCTTTTTTCTGTGAAGAAATTTTTAAAGGAGTAAATAGTTACACCTACCATCGGTTCTAAAATATAATTGCCTTTCCTCAAATGATCTGCTCTCTCCTTTCTTGACATTGCTGTGGAACCTTACTGGTGTCTGTGTGACCAATGACTTAGGGTCAGCTAGCTTAAATTATTCCTGCACTGGAAACAAGGCTTGTCAGTGATATCAACTAAAATATTATCAGTTTAGGTAGAAGTTGAACTTTTTTTGCAAATGAGGAGGGATTTTAATCCTTCGATTATTATTTGCGTTGCTGAAAGGGCCATGAGAGGGGTATAGTCTGGCAAGCCTAGCCTTCCTTCAAGAGCCACACAAGTTCTACCTGCTGCTCCCTGATCCCTTTACACTAAGAACTGCTACATGTGGGAAAGACAACCTGTTGATCTTTTTGAGGGTGACATTTCCTCCAAGGTGGTGTTTAAGCTTCTCATGGGCAAAGGTAGAATGTCTGTCCCCTTGACACTTAACACAGTAGTGTGTGTGTCATTGTCTACTGGTGATGATAGAGATGTTCTTAAATATGTTTGTTTTGAATTTTTCTGAGGAGCTATTTCCTCCCCACATGAGGAAAATAGCAAAACCAATTTAGTTGGAAGTTAAACCAGTAGTTGCAACCTCCTAACACTTCTTTCTTCTTCTTTTTTTTTTTTTTTTTTTTTCCTTATTATCCTAGGTATCAGAACAAGGCTTAATAGAAATCCTTGAAAAAGTAAGCCAACAAACAGAAAAGAAAACAACAGTTAAAGTAAGTTTCTGCAAATGAAAAGGTTGATATTTTAAATGTTAAGTGTTGAATATACAGCTGCCATATCAAAACATCATTTGGTATTCTAGACAGTTTTTGTAGCACATGGAAGTTTTAGAAGAAAGACTGAATTTATTGAGAAGGTTCTAATGTTTAAGGTTCTTGTCCCCCAACTGCTCCCCTCTTTGCTCATGAAGTCTTTTTAAAGACAAATGCACAGGACTGGGGATGTGATTTACTTACCTGTTGTGCATGAGACCCTGGATTCTGTCTCCAGCACCACACAAAAGCATAAATAAATAAAGACAAAGACACACAAAGAGGCTTGAAAGAGTAGAAATTTTTCTTCTCAGAAAATCTGAGTTATACTTTATTAAATGTTATGACATTCATTTAATTTTCCCCTAGTTCAACAGAAGAAAAGTAATGGACTCTGATGAAGATGATGATTACTGAACTAAAAATGTTTAGAGACTGGACCTTAATGGAAGCATTCTAGTACAGAAGTTAAGATCTGTTTAAATGTTTACTTTGTTTATTGTCTATATGCCTTTAAAAAAATAAACTTGTTATTCAAAATAAAGCAATTTGTGGTAAGTTATTTTAGTATCTGCCAAATGACCAGAAGAGCTGCATTTTGAATGTTTTTCCCTTCCTACCAAAAGCATTTAAATGCTTGGCAGCGTGAATATAGCAGAAATAGAAGTTGTTCCAGCATGCTTCAATAAGAAGAAAACAATAATGATAGCAGCCAGTAACACTGGGAAATGAAACCCATGGACAAGTGAATCATCTTTAATATCTGAGCACAATTAATATTTCTGCAGCTAGTACTTCCATTTAATGTTAAAAAATCCCTGGCTTTGATTTCTTTTGTAATCTGCTTTTCAAAGGCCTTGAGATTAAATTATCTAACGTGTATCATTCCCATCCAAATCACCTGGAGTGATACTTCCATTGATTAAATTCATCCACAGTAACTAGGACACACTGGTAATAATACTTCAACAGTAAACATATTTGTAGGACAAATGACTTCAATGATTAAAATCTAGTTTGAGTTGAGCAGTTATATTTTGGTAGAAATGTTCTGGGTTTTTCAGTAATAAAGCTGCAGGTGATGTTAAGGCAAATGTGATGTCATATTGAGCTTTACTTGCAGTATTTTATGAATACCTTCACTCATACATTTAGATCATAACTTAATAACTAAGCTGTTTGGTGTAACCTTTTAAATATCTTAGTTCTATAAGACTAAGCCGCAGATTGAATTCACAACACTTAAAGGGATGAACAGTATTGGTAGCAGGAAAGTGATGGGAAATGTGGTTTACAGTCCCAGTCTGCCTTACACAGCGTACTGCTCATGTTAACTGTATTTGAAATTTTGTAATATTTGACATTTATAACCATGGTAAATGAAGAAAGCCACAGGGGCTGGTGGTGTGCTTCAGTGGTACAGAGCATGCTGGAGGCCCTGAATTTGATCCTCAGCACCACAGAAGAAAGTCAATGTTGGAATAAGTATCTAATTTTAACTCCTGAATAAATGAGTTATGACCATGTTAAGAAAATTAAATTTTTTGTCTTTTTAAGGAACAGAATTGTAGTGAAAATCTCTTCAAGGATTTTGGGGGAAAAAATCCCACTTTTGCTTTAGACTTCATTGACATAAAAATGCTAGAAGCACATTAGACAATTCTCAGCAAGTTTTGTTACGTTTTCTCATGCAGAATAACCAGTGTCCTAATTCCAACTATGATGTGAATGTGTTAAAAATTTGTCAGACATGCCTTTCAGAGACACTTGAGAATGGAAAGTGGTTGTATATACAAAGATAGAAGTTATTGAAGGCATAAAGGGTGCAGAATACTGTCGAGGACGTGAGGAGTGGTTAAGTCAGTGAGCTGGCAAGCCTTTGTACTCAAAACTTATACAGAAATAGAAATTCAGGTATTACTTGTGAACTGTAAAATCTAGTTTTTCTTTTAAGCTGGGAAACAAAAAACAAGTGTAATGAGGTAGTCAGTTGAGATGGTTCCCACTATTAATTACCACAATAGCACAAAAGAAAACTTTCCTCAAAGACCAACAGTCTCATTCAGGATGACTTCTCCAGACGAAGGGCACACCAAGCTTGAAACGGCCAGTTCAGATGCCACTGCCAACTTTTCCCCTGACTCAGATCTCAAGCAAATGAGACCTTCATTTAACTGAACCTGTTCTTTTCAGTGAGACAGAATTAAATGATTATATGTCAGGAGACGCCCACAGGGGGTGCTATCACAGTGGGCAGTGCAGCAGCGTTAGAATGGCCCTGAGTGGACCTGGCCTAGGCTGTCCAGCCTGGGGTTGGCAGTGCAGGCACTGAGGTGAGGCGCCCAAATTGAAGAGATTATGGTATCTGAAACTCACAATGTTAAAAAGTGGAATGTTTGTAATAATATTGAGGATCATTCCATTGATCTTCCTAGAAAAATGATCTCTAATTTCACAATAAGAACACGAAAGAGGTTAAGAAATCTTCAGGAGCTATGGCTGCTTATATAAGCTGTGAAAAGCCCAGATAAACTTCAAAAGGTGATCTGTTGCAGAGAGAAGTTGTTCAACATCTTTTTCCAAATCCTTGTTACAGAAAAAAACAGTCCCCTCTAAGGGGAGGCTGTGACATGGCAAATAAGGAAAACGAATAAAAAATTATAGCCATGATAGTTGAACATATTTGGTTAATTCCTGTGATTGTGGTTCTTCACAGAAAGCCCATCATCTAAATATAGAGTTTTTTTCTGAGGTTTTTCAGGATCACAAAACAATGGCCCAAGTTTTGTTCAGTAGGACTTTGAGACTGAATGTATCTTGAACTTTCTGGAAAAAGAAAAGTATAAATGAACTTATAACTTACTTGGTGAGGACAGAAGATCTCAGAGTTGTGGTAGATTGTCTGCCTATACTCACTAATAGTTCACAAGAAGAAAAACAATAGATCTCACTTGGCTGCTGTGTAGATTTGCTGCCTTTTGTAAAGTCATTACTTAAAAGCAAATTTGAAGAATATGTGATAGTTGGTTTAAACTGGCTTGTGGGAACAAGAAAACCATCTTACTTTGATGATAACTTTGAGGATATACTGGAAATATAGTTAAGGATGTAGATGCTTATTTCTTACAGTTCCATTGAGAGATTTCATCTAAAGAGCATTTGGTTATTCAAAACATCCTGGACTATATGATTTCCAAAAATAGGTCTTGACTGGGGTGGTGGCTCAGTGGTGGAGCACTTGCTAGGCAAGTGCTGAGGCACTGGGTTTGATCCTCAGCACCACATAAAATAAAATTAAATAAATAAAAGGTATTGTGTTCATCTACAACTAAAACTATATATATGTTTTGTTTTTTTGGTTTTTTTTTTTTTTTGAAACCAGGTATTGAACTCTGGGGCACTCAGCCGCTAAGCCACATCCCCAGCCCTATTTTGTATTTATTTAGAGGCAGGGTCTCACTGAGTTGTTTAGCAGCTTGCTTTTGCTGAGGCTGGCTTTGAACTTGAGATCCTTCTGCCTCAGCCTCCCGAGCTGCTGGGATTACAGGTGTGCAACACCACGCCTGGCTATATATGTATTTTTAAAAATGGGTCTCTTCTGTGAACTGTGGAAGAAATTAAAACCATTTCTTTCTTTTAAAAAGCCACATAATGAAACCACTAATGAAAACCTAACAATCTACTTCACATTAAAGTGGAAAAATATCCAAAAGGAGCAGCTTCAACTTCAATGAGATGAAAGTGCACTACACATATTGTTTGCCTTTGCTGCACTTGGGCTTTATGTGGTTATCTGGTAACATTGTTTAGGAACTACTGGGTCTTAATGTAGTCCTGCATGAGACTATAATTCATACTCTGAAAAAATAAGACGGGATTTATTACTAGGAACCACGAAGACTAATCATTAATTTTCACTGTCTTATAAAAAAACGTGAATGTGTGCAGCTGTTTTCTTACATTTAATAGATTTTTGAAGTTTAAAACATCATAGTAAATAATCAGTATTAAAAATTTTTGTCCATACTGAGATACAATATATACAAATGCCTTAATTTTTAATAAGCTAATGTGCTATGATACCAATGTTTTAAAAAATAAAAAACCTGCCAGGCTGAATTTCTTAAATTTTAGCTTTAATTGTTTATTTCATCGTATGTAAGTTTCACATCAGAAATGAAAAACTTGCAAAGTTAAATTGAACTCTTTTGTATTCATGAGGAAATATTTAGAGGGAAATGTAGTAATGTCTGTAATTTATGAAAAAATATAGATGAATAGATGTGAATATGATAAGCATAAAATTAAAATGGTAAAATCCAGGTGGCAAGTATATATATGTATTCACTGCAAGCTTCCTCAACATTGCATCATGTTTGAAACTTTTTATATTAAAATGTTGGGAGAAGGCATTTCCTTTCAAGGCTCTTTTTATTCTGATGGGACATATCTTTATTCCATTATTTGTTTATAATTTAGTCAGGACTATACTTTATTATGTACTCCAGTTTTATATTAAAATTCTCCCTAAAGATATTGTGACTATTTTAAGAACTGTACTTTCTTATAAATTTTAGAATAAACTTGTCAATTAAAAAAAAAAAAACCTGCCAGGCAAGGTGGTACATGTCTGCTATCCCAGCCACTTGGGAGGCTGAGGCAGGAAGATCAGAAGTTCAAGCCTAGCCTCAGCCACTTAGTTAGACCATGTTAGACCATGTCTCAAATAATAAAAAGGGCTGGAGATGTAGTTCAGTGGTTAAGTACCCCTGGTTTAATATCAAATACCAAAAAAAAAAAAAAAAAATTAAAATTAAAATTTAAAACCAATCATGGTTCATTTTGGCATGATAAAATCATGAAATTAAATCAGGGGTTTACATTCATGTAGAATGTTAAAACATTTTCCATACTATTTTTTATTTTATTTTTATGCATAATTTTAGTTGCTGATGGACATTTATTTTATTAATTTGTTTATATGCAGTGCTGAGAATTGAACCTAGTGTCTCACACATGCTAGGCAAGTGCTCTACCACTGAGCCACAACCCCAGCCCCCGTAGTATTTTCAAAACCTGAGAATGTTGTTAGAAGCTCTGATTTTTTGTCAGAATGTTCATGTCATGTATGTATGTGTTGTAGCTATAAAGAAAAAGGTGAATATGTATTGGTATGAATGTTTAACTGAAAATATCCATGGAGTTGGCTAATTTATATTCACTTTCATTGTATATAGATTATTTTTCATTTCTATATTTTGTAAACTTCATGTGAGTAAATTCACTATTTCTTTGAAAAATGGTTATACCACAAAGTATTTTCAAAATTATATTGCACCATCCAAAAAATTAGGTACTAGCACATATATGCATCTTGAGAATGCCTATGCCAATAAATTATATGATATAGTTTCTTAATTAGTATGATAAAGAATTATAGCAATTTAAGTTAATAATGTTCTTTTGGTTAAAAGAGGGAAGAGGAAAAATAGAACAAATAAATTGGTAAAGCAACAGTGTTCATTTTGTGTTTATACTAGGAAGCTGTATTGTATTTATTATTTTGATTTTAAAAGAAAACATCGTGGTCCCTCAGCACTTCATCTGCAGCACTAAGTCAGCCCTATTCAGGTAGCTTGATAATGATCTGCTCCGAATGGTCGTTTTTTAGTCACATCTGTAACTGACAGAATATACCATCCAGGGGGGACTGTTTTTCCACACACAAAGCACACATTTATTATAGAGGGGCTGAGAAACAAATCTCCATCACAAAACATTAAAAAAGCATAATATGGGGCTGGGGGATATGACTCAAAACAGTGCTTGCCTAGCATGCGTGAGGTCCTGGGTTCATTCCCAGTATTGGAAAAAAAAAATACCATGACACGTTCAAGAATCATAAAGTTTACTGTTTCTCTTCCATCATTTGGCACGTATCCAAGGCACATTAGAAAATTAGAAATCATAAATTACTTTGTAGAAAAATAACCCCTCCCTTCTATACACACAAGAATTTCCAAGAACATGCACAAAACCATTTCCCTATTACAAAGTTATTTGAAAATGTACTCAGGACAAACCCATGTTTACAAGCTGTAGAACAATAACATAAAAAAATAACAGTATAATCTATAGAAATTTATAAAAAGCAATAAATTCTAACTTAAAATAACTTTGACCTGGTTTGTGCTGTAAGTTTTGAATCTGAATCAAAAGATTAAGAAAAGATGTGCCAAATCTACTCTCTAGTAACCATCCATCAGGTGTGACAGTTAAGGGAGGTTCTTAACGGAAAGGGATATTTCTAGAAACACTGCTCCAGGTATATATGTGCAGTAACCAAATATCTGTACTTTGTTGGAGGAAAAATTACATCCAACTTTTTCTATATAGTGCAGAATAGATCTAATATGTCCTTTTTACTAAGATGAACATCAAAATGGCATTTAGGCATCTTTTGGTTCAAGTGTTGCTTTGCAAAGGAACATTTTGCATGGTCTGTTTCTTCACTCCAATATGACATTCCTGCCTGGCCTCCACAGTACTTACTGTGAAACCTAAATTGCATCTCTTTAGCTTATCCCAGAGGGGGGGGATGTTTTAGCTTATGTTTATACACATCACAGAGGTTTAGCACCTTTCCATGGAAGGAGATCAGAATCTGATGGTGAAACCTCCTTATAACCAATTCCTTAGAAACATACATCCCAATTAAGGAGCTGGACCCTACTGGAATTTTTGTTCATTCTCTTACAAGTGTATTCGTTAGCTTTAAAGAGGAGATAGATGATGGTAAGTTTTTTGTTGCATTTATTCCCTCAGCCACAGAAAAACTTTCAGGGACTTCCTGCCAAAGAGTCAGGCCAGTTGTTTGGAAGTATACTTAGTTCTAAGCTGTATTCATGCTCAGCATCATCTTATTGCATATTCACTTTTTGGCAGCAAACTTAACAATGACTTATTACTGTTAAGACTGGGAAATACCAGCCCCTTGGGGCTTAGATAGGTTGTCAGCAGTCTCTGGGCCCTTGGGTACAACTGCGTCTTCGACTGTGTGCCTGCGGAGCATTCTCCTGTTCCCAGGAGCAGTTTGCTTCTGTCTAGGCTTCTCCTCAGGCCGGTCGTTCTTTCCTTCATTAGCAGTCTGAGATGTGCTCTGGTCTGGCAGGGTATTCTGTTTCCGTGTGATTCCTCGCCTCTCAGGCTAAAGAAAGTGTACAGTTCAGTTTATGTCTGCACCGTATCATGAACTACTGTGACAGCAGCCGCTACCCCTGCGGGCTGTTGTGTCAAGTGCTCGGCACTCCTCAAGCATAATTTCAATTCTAACATCGCTGGTGACAGTGTGCCACATGCTCACTACCTGTGTAGTGTAAATATATAAAGCACCCAGAGAAAGTGCTTTATACATTTTCACACTTCTAACTTTATGTATATATACTGCAATATCCACTCCACGGCTAAGGAAGCAGAGCTGGCAGTTAAGCCCACAGCTAGCAAGGGGAAAGCTAGCACTTGATCAAACTTGGGCAGATTTCAGTTGCTGGGTTTTCCACTAAGTAGCAAATCTATTAGCAAGGCTACAGAAGATCACATGTGAAGTAAAAATTAAGTCATATTAATAGAAATCACTTTAATGTTCTTGGGCTGGGGTGTGGCTCAGTGGTAGAGCACTCACCTAGCATGTGTGAGGCACTGGGTTTGATCCTGAGCACCACATAAAAATAAAAGTATTGTGTCCATCTACAACTAAAAAAGTATTTTTAAAAAATCACTTTAATGTTCTAAAACAATGATTTAAAACTTACATATTTGCTCCAACAAGCCTATGCTATCAATTCTCATCAATGTCGTATTTCTGAGAAGAACCACTTTTTATAATAGCATAGATGAGGCTGTTTCTCCCTCTGGAAATAGTCTGCATTCTCCCTTGCTTTGCCAGGCCTCTCTCTCTTGGGATTACCCCCTTTTTCTCACTTGAATGTGTATCTATTTTCCTAAATCAACATCTGTCTATGCCTTAGGGGGAAAAAAAAATAGCACAGATTATAAAGCAGGTATCATTTTATAATAAAATGTTTAAATGGTGCAGTGGGAGAGAACTGTACACATTGAAACTGCAGCTTCCCATGCTTACTACTTTTCCCTCACTCTCCTTTCTCTGCTCAGAAATATATTTTAAAATGTATCATTGAGCGGCTGAGATTGTGGTTCAGTGGTGGAGCACTTTCCTAGCATGTGGGAGGCACTGGGTTTGATCCTCGGCACCACATAAAAAAATAAAGTTTTTATTTTTTAAAAATCCACTTAAAAAATGTACCAATGCAGTCCATACTCTTGACGGTCCCACTAAAGTACTGAGTTTTAATTGCTGCTAACCCTACAGTGAAGACAGCCAGGAAATGAAGGTGACTATCACGGAGAACTGTTTCCCAGGAATTACTTTTGAAAAAGTCAGGCTTTAAAAAGTATGATTATAAGCCAGTGTCTAATAACTCACCTCATGCAAAGAACCTTCGGTAAGATTAGGGACACTTCTATCTCTCGCCATAATCTCCCTAGAAGCTCTTCCCCTGAAACCCAAAATATAAAATAAATATTTGGAATAGTGGTGTGAAACACTCTGGCCACAAGATGGCAGCATTGGATGACATTTACTGAGGATTTGTGCACACGTAATTAAAGCTGTTCACATGTTGTTTCTATTCTAAGCACATTTGGGTGCCAAAGTACAGAAATCAACTTGATTTTTATACTCACCCAAACTGACCAACTGAGTGAACAAAGTAAAACTGTCTTGTAAAAGGTTCATCTGGTAGATTGTATATTTTTGAGTTCCCTGTAGATAAAAGAAAAAAACTGAAAACTTCAAAAATAGTTATATTAAAATTGCAGCACAGACTCAAACTCTCCAATTTCTTAGTTCAACAAAATTCAGAAAATTAAGCTCTGATTTTGCTTAAATATAGTAGCAGATACCTATTTACTATTTATAGATGTTTCATATACTAATATTCCTCAGTTACAACCAATTATGCTGAGGGAGCCTCAGAACTATCCAGATATGTAAGTGGGGTTATTCACATTCCTGCACTTCAAATACATTGAACTTTTTAAAGATTATAGAACAAGGACCCCTTTAAACTTTTAAAAAAGGAGAAAATAGTTCCACAGCTATTTGGTAACTGCTATTCTAGTTACCATCGACCTCTATACACCTGTACTTTTTTAAAGTGGGGGGGGGGCAGGGATGTAGTTCAGTGCTAGAGCAGTCCTGGGGCTTCAGCCCCAGCAGTGGGGGGAAAAAACACAAAAAGGTGCATTCACCCTGGAACTCTAGGAAATGTACCAGAGAACATGTGGCTTTGAAACATGAGGCATGATGGAATCTACCAGAGGTAACTCCTCTCCAGTAGGTTAGTGGAGGCCTAAACCTTCAGACATGCTGAGAATGTCTATCTGATTTCCTCAGGAAACATAATCAACCAGAAAAAACAGTCTTTAAAAAAAAAGCAAAACTTAAAATTCAAATGGAACATTCATTTCTATGGTTCCTATATCCCTCCCAGTCATAACTATAATGACATTTTACATTTATAATCAAAAGAAAACCATCAAATAGCCATGAATTTGCAAATAAACCTAAGTTGAGAACTACAGAAAGAAGGTAAGCACTTACATTTTTTCCTGATCTTAACGGTCACATACTCCTTGTGGTCTATTTCGGCAACATCATCTAATGAGGCAACACAACTTGGTACGACTTGAAGTAACTCCATTATTTTCGAATTCTACAATTTCGAGGGCAAGGTAGCAGTAACTTTTTAGTTCTTCATTAGCAGATTATTACTTGTTTTTGATCTGTCAGTAGTGCTGTGACTATACCAAAAGAAACAACTACAAACAAAACTCTGAGGGCACAAAGCCTAGTGTAAAGGCAGCCCTGAGGGCTGGGAGTCAGCTCAGTGGTAGAGCACTCACCCAGCACACATAAGGCCCTGTGTTTCCAGCACCTCAAAAGAAAAAGGAAAGGAAAACAAAAAAAGAAAAGAAAAGCCTGTCATCTGGAACCGACTCTGCCATTTGCTAGTTGCTCTGGGCTCAGTGTTTAACCACTCCACGCAACTGGGTGGCAATAACAGGCTCTTATTATATAGTCTGAGGGAGGTTATCAAGGGGCCACCACGCAATAAGTACTCAACAAAACAGTCACTATCATCATCCTTAGGCAAAGTACTAAAGTTTAAAATACTTCAGTTCCCTTAGGAACTATCACACTTACAGATACACCCAGAAACACTGCTCCACCCTCAATGCTGGGCACCCCTCAACCATTCAGCTGCCACCTAAGATTATTCCCCACACACCCCTTGCCAGCCGTACACATCTCCTTATACCACACTTAATCTCCAGATGAAGACAACATCAGGGTTAAAAGAAAGTCACCAAAAATCCAAATCAATATAATAAGCCTATGATTGGGTTGGATTTTGGTGATTTTAACATCTTAGTTGGGTCATTTAATAGCCTAATAGCTGTCCATTCCCATTCTAACTAGAAAATCAGATAAAGATTCACCATGAAGACAGGAGCTGGAAAGAGCTCCTTTCTCCCAGGAGAAAAGGACTTCTCCTTACCAATCCCCATGACAAGGACCCACAGCACTGGAAAGGTTGGTGACCTGGTCATCACAACTCCCCTCACAGAACTCTAGAGGTTTAGTTCTGTTCTGCAGTACTGGGGATTGAACCCAGGACCTTGCACCTGCTAGGCAAGTGCTCTGCCCCTGAACTACTCTGCTCATCCCTTTTATATATCTATGTATGTATTTTGAGACGGGGTCTCGCTAGGTTGCCAGGCTGGCATCCTCCTGCCTCCTGAGTAATGGGGATTACAGGCATGCACCACCAGCCTGGTTCAAGTAATTTAAATCCACAAACAAAACAAGCTTTCTCAATCATGCTACAAGGATGGTGAAACTAGAATGGTGTCAAAACTTGCTATTTCCCTGATACTTGATCACCCATAAATATGCCAAATCAGGGTCTCAACTGGGGTACCTCCACCCGGGCCTTTGAAAACTACCCCTGAAAGAATGATTCCTGGCTCCCTGAGCCTGCCACCTCTGACTAGGTGGCAAGAACCAGGTATCTAGCCACACTGGTAGACTTGGCCTGGGACTCAAGGATCTGGCTATCGCTACCTCAGATCTGGGAGAAGTCCACAGAGGGCTGCACGGGAGCCTGGACTCCTGGCCCTAATGCTGTGCACTCACCTGCTCAGCACAGTCCATGGCCGTGCACTGCCTCTTGTTCAAGATGTGAACTGATGCTCCATGAAGCAGAAGCAGCTCCACCACGAAGACATGCTTTTCTATCACAGCCTCATGCAGAGCTGTGTTGCCCTTATTGTTAGAAGCATTAATGGAAGCCCCGTGCTAGAAGGAGAAACAGCACAATATAAGGAATGCTAAAAAAACTTCAAGGCAGAATCTTTGGGGTTGGCATATGGATATTCACCGTAAAAGTCTTTCAACTCCTATGTCTGAAATTTTCTTAAAATGTTGGGGGTAAAAGTAACACCAAGAAAAGACAAAGGTGTTCATTGCAGCATTTATCACTACAGCAGAAAAAAACAGATTAAACAAACAGGTAACATTAAAAAAAACACTACGGTAAATCCATACTTACTTGGCCATTAAAAATCATGTTGTTGTTGGCTGTTTTTGTTTTTTGGTTTTGTTTTGTTTTGTTTTGTTTTGTTTTGGTACCAGGGATTGAACCCTGGTACACTTTCCCAATCCTTTTTATGTTTTATTTTGAGATAGGGTCTCACTAAGTTGCTTAGGGTCTCACTAAGTTGCTGAGGTTGGCTTTGAATTTTCAATCCTCCTGCCTCAGTCTCCCAAGCTGCTGGGATGTGTCACTTCCCCTGGCTTAATCAATTTTTCTATATTAAATTAAAAACAACACCAATCTAAAACTACATACATTTTTTTAAAAGTCTGCCAAAATGAACAGCAGGATTGTGAAGAAGGTGGGTTTTCCATGACTCAGAAGGCCACTGGGCTCACCCTTCGGGAAATAACTCACCCATGGTACAAGAGCTCAGACCCAGCCTTCAGCAAAAGCAGAACCTAGGTCCTAAACACTGCATCCCTGATACAGCACCAGCTCCTTCCCATCCCAGAACCACTGTGGGAATGCAGTGTAGCACCCCTCTCCCAGAGGCCTGTGGCTAACGGTGGCCAGCTCAGGGAACAGGGGAAAAGGCCTGCTGTAGAAGGGAGGGCCCTTACCTGTAGCAACAGAGCTGCAACTTCGTGATGGCCACCAGAACAGGCATAAATGAGGGGTGTATTTCCACTTCTATCCTTTTTGTTAGGTTTTACATTAGAATCTAATAGATACTTCACCACCTAGCTCAGAGAAGGAAAAAATTCAACCTCAGTTAAAATGTGCAAAAAGAAATCCTCCAACTTAAAACTCTGACATCTCTCTCCTTAATGAGAAGGCTCTTGAGACCCATGTCTGCCTCCAGGGAAAGCAGACCAGCTGGAGGGGGAGGAAGTACCATCTGCTGAGGGTCTGCTCTAGGCCAGGCAATGCACTGGGCACTACTGTTTTGGTTTAATCTTTACATCTACCCTATGAAGGAGTGGAATTATGACTCAGATTTTACAGATTAGGAAGCTGATACTGAAAGCCTACTACTGAGTGTTTAGGAGAGAGATGAAGACCTGAGACATGGTCCTTGTCTTTAAAAAGTTTACAGTAGAACTGATAAAGGAAAATGAAAAAAATACACACATAGATAATTTCTATTAAAAACCCATACTTTAAGAACACAAACTGCTCCAATATTCCCTCTGGGACCCCCTTCCCCAGGGCCATGACTCTACTTCATAAAGTAATAAACGGTTTGGCCCAGACCTAAACGTGGAGAGATGATCAAGACCCATGTGTAGAGACAACGCTTGCTGGGGTCAGAATCAGAATCAGCTCTGGGTCACCCAGATGTGACTGGCAACGGACAGAGGGCTGGCTCTGTTCTGGGGAGCACGAGAGTTCTGTGTTCTGCTGAGTGTTCCTGCCCTGCACACCCCAGAATATCAGAATGGGAGTAAGGAAATGCACCTGTCCTCTGGACTGGACCCCAAGCCCTTGCCCCTCTGCCCATTTTCCCCAAGTAAGTCCACATTTCCAAAGCAAGTACCTGCTACACAGCCCAAGAGACAGCGCCCATACCTGAAAGTGACCCTTCTGGCAGGCCAGGTGGAGGGGGACGGCTTGGTCTGCGTTTCTGGCACCTGCACTGGCACCATGTTTCAACAGGAGGGGGATGAGGTCCACTCGACCATGCAAGGCAGCAACATGCAGTGGGGAAAAGCCATCCTGGTTGGTCACATTCACACCAAGCCCACTGGCAGGAATCCTTGCCAGCTTCTAGTAAATGCAGAAGACGGAAACAGAAACAGAAACATCATCAGTATTTGAGACTTTGGGCTGAAAGTATGAACATTACTTGTTCCTCACACACACACTTCTATGCAAAATTTTGGATCACAGTGGGATCTGAAAACACAATGCCCACAATTGAATTTTTTTTTTTTTTTTTTTTTTTTTGTGGTGCTGGGGATTAGAACCCAGGGCCTTGTGCGTGTGAGACGGGCACTCTACCAACTGAGCTATATCCCCAGCCCCACAGTTGAATTCTTATTACTTTAGAAAGGTGTGATAGACCAAAATAATAACCTCTATTTTTAGAAAAGCAAACTCCCTAAAATGATGGCCCTTTATGCCAGGCAAATGGTGCTAGGATAAATGTATATCCACATATGGAAATGCTGCACATCAACCCTACCTTACTCCAAGCACAAAAAATAAAAAGGTGTCACAGACAGACATGTGAAAGCTACAACTATAAAGCTGCTCAAAGAGAGCAAAGAAAAAATTCTTTGCAACAACGGGGTAGACAAAGATTTCTTAGATAAGACACACGCGGGCATGCGCACACCAACACAAACAAAACCCATAAAAGTTTGATAAACTGGACTTCACAAAAACTTTAGGGCTGGGGACCTAGCTCAGTTGGTAGAGTGCTTGCCTGGTAAGCACAAAGCCCTGGGTTCAATCCCCAGCACCGCAAAAAGAAAAAAAAATACTTAAATGTTTGCTCTTTGAAAGATATGACTAAGAAGATGAAAAGGCAAACTGCAGAATGGAAGAAAATGTTTGCAATATATATACCTCAAAGGACTTGGGCCAACCAGAATATAATCATTTTTAAAAATTTAAATATCTTACAACAGAAGACAATCCAACTTTTTTTTTTTTAATAGGCAAAAGATTTGAACAGATCTAACACAAAAGAAGACAGGTAAATGAATGGTCAATGAGAACATGAAAAGATGTTTACTGCACCAGTTACTGGGAAATGCAAATAAGGGGCAGGAATGACAAACCCAAAGGGCGAGGAAACAGACCAGCGGTCCCCAGGGGATAAGGGAAGGAGGCATGGCTACAGGGGGCAGGAGAGTATTTTTGGGTGGAAGATATTCTATATCTCCATTGTGGTGAGTTTGTCTAACCTCATGGAACTGCTCGTTATTTATCTCCACCTTCATTTTTCTCATGAAATCTCTATATAACTGCTAGTGGTTTTTGAACCACTTTTTTCATGCTGATAAAAGAACAATTAATCAAAAAGGCAAAGAAAACTGCTTTCTAGATCATACCACTAAAAACAAATATTAAACTGTTTATTATTATTATTGTATTATTAGTAGTAGTAGTACCAGGGACTGAACCCAGGGACATTTAACCATGAGCACATTCCTAGCCCTTTGTATATTTTATTTAGAGACAGGGTCTCACTAAATTGGTTAGGGCCTTGCTAAGTTGCTGAGGCTGGCTTTGAACTCGAGATCCTCCCACCTCAGCCTCCTGAACCACTGGGATCATGAGCATGTGCCACTGTGCCAGGCCTGTATGTTAAATTAAAGGCTGAATTTTATTATATGTAAATTGTTCCTCAAAAATAAAAAACAAAACCAGATGTGGGGGTGTGTGCCTATAGTTATAGCTTCTTGGGAGGCTTAGGTGGGAGGATCAGTTCAACCCAGGAGTTTGGGATGTGCCTGGACAACATAATAAGACCCCGTCTCAAAAATAAATAAATAATTTTAAAAATGAAGAAAATACACATGCACATAAAATAAAATACCCTAGCATATTTTTTTAAAAAATATATAAGTGGAAACACACTCCTGTTTTAGTGGACATCACAAAGCCACAGCACTGGTGCTACAGGTAGGGCCCGCACCTACCTTGCTGGCTGACATACCTACACTCAGCAATGGCACCCTTACCAGAACGGCTAAAGTTAGTAGGTCAAAATACCAAGTGTTGACAAGGATGTGGAGAGACTAGAACTGAGACTGAGGTAGGAGATTCGCTGGATCCTATGAATTCAAGACCAACCTGGACAATATAGTGAGATCCAGCCTCAATAAATAAACAAATAAATATTACAAGTGAAAGAACACAGATACAACAGTGATACAGGTTGAGCATCTCTAATCTGAAGGTTTGATTAGGGATGCTCAACCTTTAAAGTCTATGCAAATATTCCAAAATTCAGAAAACTATGAAGTCTAAAAAAACTTCTGGTCCCAAGCACTTCAGATGTGGGATATTGAACCTGTACCTTATGATTCCATTGACTCCATAAAATTCTAGAAAACGCAAACTAATCTCTTAATGATAGAAAACAGGTGGGTGTTGCCTGGGACAGAAGAGTAGGGCAGCAGGGAAGGGCTGTGAAGCGGCAGGGGCAACGCCAGGGAGGACGGGCAGGCTCTCTACAGGGCAGGGGAATGGGTTCCCAGTGTGCAGACCTGTAACAACTCGCCACGCTGAATACTTACAAGGGCATACTTTATTGTATCTAAGTTATAGCTCAATAAAGAATTAAAAAAATAAATCCAACACACACCACTGAGCTGGAAGAGGATGGTGGTTGGGGGAGGGATGTTAATTTCAGACATGAAGCAATTTAGTGTTGTGTCTTTTTGAGAGATTACGAAAAGAAAAATGGATGAGGGGTTTTAAAACAGCAAGGAGCATGAGGCTTTAACCAATAAATTCTAGTGGTATTTTAATGTGGATTTTGATTTCTTGCCACAACTTGTGAACTGCAAGGGGAAGCCCACCAGGAGCAGGAAAATGACAGAAACAGCAGCAGCATGATGCAGCAAGAGACCCAGACCACACGGCACAGACTCGCCCAAGGGCTTCACTGCATCCCATCTGATCCTGTGAAACATCATCTGCCTTTTTAATCCCTAGGTTTTTCACACCAGTTCACCTAGGGGAAACTGGTTTTGGTACTGTACATATCCAGCAACGTGGGGACAGATCTAACTTACATTTTACCCATGTATATCTTACCCTGCAGCTGAAAAAGCTGTATGTGAATGAAAAAAAATGTAGTCATTTCAATATTGCTAGGTTAGAGTACCAATCAGAAGCTTTTTTTAAGTATTATCTTACAATACAAAGGATAACACTAATCCATCTGTTCTGTAAAGGCAAATTAATTTTCTTAGTATGAGACATTCATGTGTGTAGCTAGGTAGCTACAACATGAGTGCACACTGTGTACGTGACACCATTCATGACTGCTCAAAAGAAAAGGCAATACTTAATAAAACACAGGCAGGAAACACAGGCAGGATCTGTATGCTAAACACCACAGAATGGCGATGAAAGAAGTTCAAGAAGGTATTGGAAGAGACAGATCATGTTCACTGAAGACTGAGCATTGTAAAGATGCTATTTCTCCCCAAACTGATTCATAAGTTTCACGCAATTCCTATCAAAATCCCAGCAAGTGTTTTCTTCCCTTTGACAGACGAGTTTATTGTAAAATGAATGTGGGAAGCACCGGCCTGGAACAGCTACAACAGTCCTGGCAAAGTGAGTCCTAGTAGGAGGAATCACTCCACCCAGGACTCAGGCTTCCTACAGACCAACAGTAATCAGGAGAGTGCAGGAGTGGGCAGAACAGAACCGCAAACCCACAAGCAGACCCACACAGGATGCAGTCAACTGAGGTGCAGAAGCAGGTCAATGAAGGGGGAGCCTTTCCAACAAATGGTGCAAGAGCAAGTTAAGAGGCAAAACAACAAGTAAACGAAACCTTCAATCTGATCTCAAATACTGCATGAAAATTAATTCAAACTCCACCATGAGTGATTCTTCTTGTGATGAGAAAACTGTTCTCAGCTTGAATGTGTTGGGGGACAGACCAACCTGCAGGTGAGAAAACTGCAAGCACTAAATACACGCACGTAAACAGGCAAAGTGGAACAGAAAATCTCAATTAAGAGCAATAGATTCCATCAATGTCAATATGCTGGCTGAGATTTTGTTTTATTTTATAACTTTTAAAAAATATTTTAGTTGTCCATGGACCTTCATTTTATTCATTTATTTATATGTGGTGCTGAGAACTGAACCCAATACCTCACACATGCGAGGCAGGTGTTCTACCACTGAGCCACAACCCCAGTCCTGAGATTTTATTTTTCACTATAGTTTTGCAAGATGTTACCACTGAGGGAAACTGGGCTAAGGGTACAGGGCATCTCTCTGTACTTGAAGGGCGGACCCCTCAAGGTACAAACCAAGATGAGCAAAGGCAGCAAAGAAACAAAGTGCAGACTCCCCAGGAAGCTCCAGTGTGGACAGAGACCCTCGGACATGTCTGTTCATGACTGCCATGCAGCTCAAGGGCCAGCGAGCATCAGAAACACCAAGCATGTGGGCACAGCCCTGCTGGTGCACCTGCCCATTCAGGAAACAGGCGCCCAAGCTGCGTCCTGCATAGGGTGAATTTCTCTCCACCCTCAGCAAATTAACTACTCCCACCATCCCCACCACCACCCCAGCATATCTCAGGGAATACCTTTTAATAGTCACTTGGTAATTACTTGGCTGGGAAGCAGAGAACTCTCCTAAGGGGAGAGAGAAGAATCGGCCAGCCCCACCACCACCACCAACAGAGAGAAAGCCGAACCTTTTGAGCAGGAGCACATTTGGGACACTGACACAAGGGGTGACAGAATTCATGATCTGCTGCACCAACACCATCATCCACGTCATCCAGTTCCTCCTCTGTCCACTCCAAAAGGTATCGTACCTGGTGTTGGGTAGTAAGGAGACCTAGAAGTTATCCTTGGCACCTGTGTAAGCTATGGTATCACATATGCACACCACACACACACTGAACTGTTCCCAAAACAGGTTCTATGCTTCCTTCCTCAGCCCCTAAAGTAATTTATAAATGGCTGCTTCTCCTAACGCAGACTCCCAGGGTCACCTGTGTTCAGACTGTTCTAACTCCTTCCTAAGAGGGTAACTTGAGGGATTAACCTACCATTTGCATAGCTCATGTTAGAGTCTTTCTTCTCTCTTAAAAAGGTACAGACTGATGCTGGGTTGGGGTGAGGGCTTTCAAACCCAGTCCTCAGACACTGGGTAAGTACGTCTCCTGCGCTAGCTGTGTGCTTTCAACAACCCACGAGGCAGCTCCAGAGCCCTCCCTTCCTATCTGACAAAACTCAGGCTGAGAAGAACACATTCCAAAGCCTAAAACTAGAGAGTCGTGGTGAAACCCAAACTCAGCCCCTGACTCCACCCAGTGTTCTTCCCACTGTTGTGCACTAGCTCACAGGTGACAGCATTTAAAAGACCCCAAACAGTTCAAATTTATGTAAAGACTGGTTTCCAGGATGTCAAATTTGGGGAAAGGAATTAATATAAATATAGCCGGGCGTGGTGGCACATGCCTGTAATCCAAGCAACTTGGGAGGCTGAGTCAGGAGGATCACAAGTTCAAAGCCAGCCTCAGCAACTTAGTGAGGCCTTAAGCAACTCAGTGAGACCCTGTCTCTAAATAAAATACAAAATAGGGCTGGGGATGTGGCTCAGTAGCTGAGTGTCCCTGAGTTCAATCCCTGGTTCAAAAAAAAAAAAAAAAAAAATATATATATATATATATATATATACACACACACATATATTTTTTTTAAATAAAATACATATATATAAAATATAAAATATATACATATGTGTGTGTGGTGTGTGTGTGTATATATATATATATATATAAATAAATAAATACACTTCTAGGCCCCAATCTAGGAGCCAAGAAATTAGGAGGGACCATTTCCAGAAAGACCTCATCACTCCAAACCTTGTGTTTCCCAGGTCCCTTCCATATCCCTGACAACTCTGCAGGTGGAAATGCAAAGGTGTCTATGCAGGGGCTGCAGTTAATAGACTAAGGTAAAATCTCAGGCAGTTCTTCTCAGTGAGAAGGGAACAAGATCAGGGTACAAACCTTAAAGGCAGGGATTAGGCCTAGTTAGGGATTTGGGATGCAATAGCACGTGTAGGTCCTTTTGAACGCTGATGCAGACAAATGGGCAGTTTGCCTCTGTTCATCTGCTTCCTGAGTGGCCAACCCCACTCACCACAGCAGGAACAGAGCAGCTGTGGAATGATGCAGGACAGCTATTAGCACTTCTGCACACAGGCTGTGCCACTGGCTCACGCCCTGGCTCTTAGTACCTACAGACACCCTTCTTTGCTTCTACAAAGAATGCTGGGTTCTCCTGGGGCTGGTCTCATGAGAGGAGCTACCCAGCATCAGCCACACACAGATACCCATGTTCCCAGAGAAAATCTGCATGTCATTTTGATTTTGATGAACTGACAGAGGCCTCCAGGCAAAGGCTAATATACTGATAACTGTATTCAGATTCTTGCCTCCCAAAGACTGCAAGAATCAGGCCCCAGCAATTTCTGCTCACCATCTTAAATTCAAGCATCAGTGAAAAACCACATTGCCATACTGCTCTCTCAGAAGATAACATGTTTGAACTCATTTGTTTGTTAAGCACCTGATTCACTCCTCCAAAGTGGAAGACATTCACCCTCCAAAGGAAGCCAGGGAAACCACCCTGGGAATCTCTTAAAGGCTGTCTCCACTGATCCCATCATGAGATATGTCCTCTCCCAACAGTGATGCTTAGAACAGGTCCTTCCTTCCTCTCTAGCAACAGACCCAAAGCAGCCAGTAGCATCTTATCCAGACCCTTGCCTGTGCCTCCTTGAAGCCCCACACCTCAGACCTCAGCCTCCTGGCCCAAGAGTTGGAGCCGTCCACCATGCTGTCCAGCCACACTCACATCCCTGGCCTGGCCTTGGCCTCTGCCACCTTCTCCCCTCCCCACAACCCTACACTCTTCTTACAACCAGGCAGCCCACTTTGCTCCCTGGCCAGAAGGTCTGGGCTCTGAGCCCACACTCTGCCACCGGGCATGGCTGGGCTTCTTGCCAACACCTCATCACATTGCTGGAATAGGAACATCTACAAGGCAAGAGTCACATTCACAATGCACCTTCTTACTTGATGGGGAAATATGACCTCACCATGACCAAACATGCACTCGATGTGCCACCTTCTCTGTGGAGCTGAAGAAGCCACGTGGCTCCAGACTAAACTGGTGACAAGAAACACAGGCACAGCCTTTTAAAATTGAGAGCAAGCTTTTAAAAATGCTCTTCCAAAAACTCACCATTTCTAGATCTCCATCAGCAACTGCTCTTAAAAGTTTTTCTACCTTAATAAAAAGAAAAAGAATGTTAGGGAAAAGATTTAAATAATAAAATATCAACAGAAATAATAGAGACATCTGAAAGCCTAGTGGCCCTCATTTGTCTCAGCATGTGGTATTAGAGTGGCTCATTTATTACCTTTCTGACAAACCCTAAAGCTGCTTGGACAGGAACTGGAAGGTGCAAGTGTCATTGCCACTTGTAAAATGTAACTGTTAATTATGTGAAAAGATAAGATGATGGTGACCCTGACAGTCACCTCCTTGGAAGACAGTCACCCTATGATTCAAAACACACATACTTGGTTCTTGTTAGCCACTAGCTGAGGGTGCCACAAGGTTGGACACCCCCTCCCAAGGATGATGTCAGGCCTCTGTTAGACTGTGGACCATGTCTCTTGCATTCTTTGCTGTGGCTCACATGGAACTAAGCTTGTTGTACTCTCTGAGAGCAGGTCATGGCTTAGGGTTGCAAGGAGCACTAGGGCAGTCAATGGATCATCAAAGGAGCTGAGCAAGAGCCATTTGATGGTCCATTCCTCAGTTAAACAATGAGGCAGCTCCCCTAGACTGACACTGAATCAACTCTAAGACAAGTTAAAAAGGGGGAAAAACAAACCCTCAGGTTATAGATCAGCTTTTACAAAATGCAAACTGTGTCTACATGTCAATGTTTACCTAAATTTCAGAAAGAAATCAGGAACATAATCACATCAGGTGATTAAACTGGGTGCTCAGGGGTCAGTGTAGAGGGAGAGGGCAGAGAACATATTTCATAAGAGGTCTGAAACCAGTGGGACTATAGGTAGATTTACTTGTATTCTTAGAATATATTCTGTCTGTGTATCTTTGTTGCTCTCTCATACACACTCCACCAAGCAAAGAGCAGCTGAGGGAGGATCCTGAAAGAACCAGCAGAAGTGAAGAGCAATGGGAGATACAGTTGGGTCATCTGGAGGGCATTGACCTTGGCCCCAGCAGAGGAGTGGCTGTGTGAGTGGCTGTGTGAGTAGCTGCGTGAGTAACAAACAGAATGGGCAGCTCTCATCAGGATGCCTCAACACCAGAGCCACTTCACTGACCTCCCGCCTGCAGGACTCACCTCTCGGTAGTCCTTCTTGGTTTCCTCCTGTCTGGAGCTCCCAGACATGGAAGAGAAGCTGGAGGTGGAGGACCCCTGGCTGATGGAATCCACAGAGCATTGAGGGGACTGTGCAGGGACCTGCAGTAAGAGAACCCAGATGAGAGATGAGACATGGGGATATGGACATGTGAGAAGCAGAGGAGAAGCCCCTAGGCTCCAATACAATCAATGAATACAGCTCTGCTGACTTACCTCAGAAGACCTCCTTTCCTTGGGCCTCCTTTCCAAGGACAGATGATGGGCTTCCATTATAGACAGAATCTAGAACAAAGAGGAAATTAAAAGCCCTGAATGAGACAGGCTGCAACAAAGCACCATCACCCACTTACCCTCTGCCTGCCTGTCCACTGGGAATGTCAGCACAGCAGGAGACATAGGTCCTACAGCCCAGCCACTGGCTCAGGTGGAAAAACCAAGATCTGAAGCAGGTGGGAGTTTATTCAGGATCACATGGACAGAAATGGGCTTCCTCCCAGCACATGGTGCTCCTCCTGTCCAACTGGGTGTCAGTGCTTCCTATGAAGAGCCTCAAAGGCTCCCTTGTCTGACCCCCAGCTGGTTTATCCACTTCCCACCTACACCCACATATCTCAAGCAGGGGCAGCTCAGAGCCGAGTCAAGAAGGCAGCATCTCTTTCCTCTGCAGCTCTCCCTGCAGAAGGGCCTTTGGTATGACCCACAAGGGCAGGAGCACCATCCTGCTGAGGTTTCCCAGAACATCAGACCAAGGGTGGCACCCCTCAGGCCTCTTAGCTATTGCAAAACTGAGATACTGTGAATTTAGAGGGCAGTACAGCCAACAACCCCCTGAAGCCAAGGGCAAGAACTTAACCCTTCAAAACCAGTGCTACCATAGACCTTAGGCTAAGTGTTCTCATAACACACAAACAATAACAAATAATAAACTGCTAGTGATGGCTGCATTTACAGCACAGATCATAGTGATGGTTTCGTTTATAAGTGAAGGTGAATGCTTATCTCCAAATCCATCAGGCTATATGTCTGAACTGTGTACAACCTTTCATATGTCAATCATACCTCAAAAAGGGGTTTCAAATAGACAAAAACTGTGCTACACCCAGAATAAGATGTGAACAGTTGAAAGAACTCCCTGGAAAAGAACTGGAAACCACCAAAGAGAGCAGGTAAAACATCAAAAGGCAGGAAGTTGGGTCTGGGTGAAGGGCAATGACTGGAGTACTCTAATAAAATGGAATCACTTCTGTGAGCCATGAACCACTGATGCTATGGGCACCCACAGAGGGCTGCACCTCACATGGCTACTGTTTTCTCTGGCAAGTCCTCCAACCTGCTTCTCTTAGGCACCCTGCCCACCATGGCTGTACAGAGAGGCAGGGACACAAGGAACTGGTCTCCATGAGCTGCCCCCTTCCCTGCTCATCATAAATGGACAAATGGGGAACACTTCCACCAAAGGATGCCAAAACCATGTTTCCAGAAGATATTACCAGGAAAAGGGGAGTGAGTGATCACAAATCATTTGTGAAAGAAACTATTCCCAATGATGTTCAAAATCGACTCAAGTTTCTAGAAGCTAAAGTGATGGAAAACAGGGTTTAGACAGTGTTCATTCTCCCAATTCCCTGTCCTTGCTTTTCTCCTCTAGAGCCATTGTCCTATTTTTCACCCAGTCCATTTGCTAGTGAGCCGAGAGCACTCAGAGCCTGGGGCCAACTCTTCTGGTCTGGGAATGGCTCCTGGAACAACAGCACTGAGAAAAACTGCAGTGAAACTGAAAATAATATAAATAAGTAAAACCTATTAACAATGAGGTCCCAAATGTAGCAGGGAGCATGTGGGCCAAGTTCTGCCCTCAGGTATTAATGCACATTTGTCCAGCAAGGCCTATCTACGGACATTGATTTTCTACAGTCATACTGCTGCTAAGAGATGAAAAGAGCTACCTTGGAGTTTAGTGCACATTTGAGTGGTGTTTCTTTCAGTCTGTTCTGGATCTCTGTGGGTGCTCCATTCTGTAGCAACGTCTCTATGATGCCCTGGTAACCCCAACGTGCAGCTATGTGTAGGGGTGTGTCTCCTTTCTCATTACCAATGTCCAGTCTGCATGCCCGCACATCGTAGTAGACCAAAGCCTTCACACACTGCAGAGAAATCAGAAAACAGCAACATCTGTGCTCATTCTCAATCCACGTTCTGGTTCAACCAAGGCTTCACTCATCAAGCAAAAGTACAACAATGAACAGTTATAACTCAAGGGTTCCATGCTATCTGATCAGGACATCTCATTTTTTCAAAAGTTCAATAAGAAATGGCTGACTGAAACTGTATCTCCATGGACAGGACAGTTACCACGGCAGGTCATCCCTAGGAATGCTGTCCTTTATAAGGCCTGCTTGCAAGATTGGTCTTTGGTCTGCAACAGTTCCTGGAGCACTGCCACATCTACTCGCCACCCCACCGCATGACATGCTCTGCTGGGACAGAGGATGCTGCACGGCTTTCATCCTCCTGGAAGTCACAGATGTGGCATGCTCCTATGTATAACTGGATTTCTGAAAATATTGTTAATGAGTGCAAGTTTCTTGAGAAAATTAGAGAATAATTTCCTAGGCAATGTCACTATATTGGAACACAAAAATAAATTGTAATAGGTCCCTTCTGAATGAAATAATGATGAAGGACAATGAATAAATGTGGAATTATGGTAAATGGGTCCGGGGCCAAACACTCAGGTTCATGGAAAGGTTAGGACGTCATGGGCCTCCTTAAGAAACAAAGGCGAGCACTTATTAGACAATTGAATAGTTGGTACAGAAAATGTTGTTCCCACCTCTTACGTAAAATAAATGATTTAAATTAACCACAAAGTAAAGTACATAGCTAGAAGAAATTGCCTAAGTCTTGATTCTTAGTTAAAAATAAAAGTGCATACAGTTGTAATCTTAGAATAGCTAACTATGATCTAATCTCAATATCTGTGCTGTGAAACAAATGAACTTCTTACCTCTGTAAATCATTTCCTCGTATGTACCCACAAGTCTGTGCTATGAGTCAAAGTTTACAGTATATAAATCTCCTGAGAGTGTGAATAAAGCAGAATTAGCCTCAGAACACTTGGTGTCTCTGCTATTTCTCCATCGCACCAACACCTCCCATCCACCCAGGACCCCCGACTCCTGCTGGGGGTGGGCCATAGCAGGGCACTTGGATTTGGGGATCATTCCCACAGTTTCCTAACTGAAAAGGTGGCTCAATGGGCTTCCACTGTTGGTACAATGATGTGGTTTATGCCAAACATCTGCTTTCCCTCTAGAGCATGAAATTTTGGCACATGCTCTTCAGAGGGTGCTCAGATGACCAGCCTTCAATAACGTAAGTCCCTAATGAACGTCCCTGGCAGATCACACTGCCTGTGTGCTGTTATGCTCATGCTGAAGGAACTAAGCACATCTTTTTGTGACTCCATAGAGAGAGGACTGTTTGAAGCTCAGTCCTGGTTCCCTCTGGACTTCATCCCTATCCTTTTCCCTTTGCAGATTTTTCTCTGTGTCCTTTCACTGTCATAAATCACAGTTGTAAGAAGTATGACTGTATTCTGAATACCAGCAAATCATTAAACCTATAGGTGGTCTTAAAGACCCTTGACACAATCCATATGATATTAAAGAATGGGTGCAATGAACACTGATGGACCTAGAGGACTGCCATAAGTAGTACTAAGGTAGAAAAGCACAGTGCACAAAAATGGACAGGGCGTGATCCCGTTTTTTGTACAACAATTACTGAACCCAGCCTAAACCCTGCATATATATAAATCTATCTTTATATAACTCTGGAGAGGAGGGTGAGGGAGGGTGGGTAGCAAAAAATAACACATACATAGTAAAATACTAAGAGGAAATGAAACATAAAATTCCTAGATGTTACTATCAAAGGGAAAGATTGACTATATACAAAGATAAGAACCAGATGGCGATGGGCAAGGAAGGAAAATGGGATGAGGCTAAAATAATGGGCAATTAAGTTTTAGATTTCTGTTACTTTGATTCTGCATCCGTAATATATATTAAATTTTTAATTAAAAAAATTACACACCCCATGTTTCAACAATTTATCAACACAAAATTGAACTGGTCAGAAATTCACGTTTCTCCCAGTGCCACTTACATCCTCGTGACCATACGTGCAGGCCAGGTGGAGGGGGGTGTGGCCATTGTTGTCCTGCACCTCAGCGTTGGCCTTGTGGTGCAGCAGCAGCAGCTTGCAGAGGAGAGAAGACAGCAGGTGAGCCCAGCAGGAAGTGTGTTCTTGAGGCTTACAGGGGGAGGTCATTTGTTCCCATCTTAAATCTTATTTCTTTTTATAGGTCGAGCCTTCCTAATCCCAAAATGTGAAATCCAAGATACTCCAAAAGTCTGAAACTTTCTTTTGCTTTTTTCTTTCCTTCACGTGTGTGTGTGCATGTGTGGTGCTGGGAATGGAACCCAGAGCCTTGTACATGGTACACAGCGTTCTACCTCTGCACCACATCCCTAGCCCCCAAAATCTGACACTTTGAGCACTAAGGTCACAAGTGAAAAATTCCACACTTCACCTCAAACAACAAGTCGCAGTCCAAGGCACAGTTAAAATACAGTATAAAATTACTTTTAAGCTATGTGTATAAGGTATATAAGAAACCCGATTGAATTTTGGGTCTGGACTTGGGTCCCATCCCCAAATTAGCTCAATAGAAATGTGCCAATATTCCCAAATCCAAAAATGTCTGAATTCCAAAACACTTCGAAGCATTTAAGATAAGGGATACTCAAACTGCACTCCTATTAAAATGTTGCTACCATACTCATTTTTCCTCTCCAAAAGTTTAGAGATTAAAGAAATAATGTCTACGGCCCCACCCTTCTTTCTCCAGATGACCAGGAAGCTTCACATCCCAACCTAAAGATTTTGTCCAGCAGCCGCTGGCAGGTGCCGCAGACTCCGGCAGGTGCCGCAGACTCCTACTGCCCTCTGCACTGCGGCAGCGGCGCCTGCGTGGAATGGAGAAGGCATGGCGCTGGGAGAGACGGGGGTGGGGCACAGCCAGCCCGACCATCAAATCCCCATGCAGAGCTGAGCTCATCTGAGCACCATGAAGGCCCTGCTGCTCACCGTCACGCTCTGATAGCCCTTCTGGCATGCCAGATGAAGAGGAGTGGACCCATGATAGTCTGTGGCGTTCACCACAGCACCCTTGGAAACCAGCAGGTCGATGAGAGATGCCTGCCCTACAGAACAGAAGGACTTCAAAGAGGAGAAGGAAAGAGACGACCGTCCCATTCCTCAGGTGAAACTCCAGCACCACCTCACCCTCCTGTGCCAGGAGACACATTTCCTGCTTGAGAGAAGCAAGAGCTAATGTCAAGTCAGGCTCTTCAGATTCAGAATACTTTGGGGACTCAGACCAGGTCTACCTCTCAGCAATAAAAGGCAATGGTAAAGAGCCTTCAATATCCACAGAAGAGTGCAAGATTCGTCAATTTATAGTGTGGAAAACTGTGAAACCATTCAAAATACTGACAAGGAGAAATGTTCTGATACACTGCCAAGTGAAAAACAGCACAGTTCATAGCAGCATGAGCCCCACAACACCATACATTTTATATACACGTACATATAAGCATGCAGAAATTTCAGATATTAATGAATCAAAATTATCTCAGGCAGGTAAGAGGATGGCTGGTAACCCTGGAAGAGTCTGTTTTCTACCCTAAATGTACACTTTGAAAGACAGTATTTTAAAAAAAACTTTTTTTGAGACAGGATCTTGCTGTGTTGCTCAAGCTGGTCTTGAACTAGGAATCCTCTTGCCTCAGCTTCCAAGAAGTTCAGATTATAGGAACATGCTATCAGGCCTGGCTCAAAATTATCTTTTAAAGCCAGAGTTATAAAAACCCCAAACTGACCATCTCATAGCTGGGATGCCAGTCCTCCCTCGCTAGCCCAGCGGCCCAGGGCAGTATCTGGATGTGTCTCCACACAGTGAGAACCATGTGCATCTGCCCATCTAGTCCAGGAGGCAGCCTGGGGCCATCTTCTCTTTCCTGCCCTCATGTGGGGGCCCCACATACAACCCCTTTCACCACACCACACCACACATCAGGCAGGCCTGGGCTGGGTACATTTCTGTGCCACCCCCTTGCCTCAATAATCCACAGGAGCCAGTCCAAGACCACGTACCACAGAGAGCAGCCACATGAAGAGGTGTATGACCCCTGTCATCTCTGGAAAATGGAGTGACAACTGAGGGATCATTCAGCCTCCTAAAATAGAGAAAGACAAAAAAAAAACACCATGAAATGGCCTGGCACAGCCTCTTCCTGACCAGGCCAGACATGCCAGTGACCTAGGGCTGAGAGAGAGATCACAAGATGTGACCCAAGATGGGTCTCTTCTATACTGTCCTAGGGATCAAGCAGCTCCTGCTCAGATTCCTATAGGGTGAGGACCTGAGGCCCACAGTTTCAGAGTCCCCTCCCCATCAATCCTTTAGGTCTCAGCACCCCACAAAATAGCCTGTAAAGGATAATGGGAAACCAAAAATGTTACCAAGGAAAGTAACAATCCCCCCCATCCTGAAACCCCCTTTCTGAGGCTGGGACAGGCCCTACTGTAGCCTGCTGTGGTATCTGGCCCAGCAGCATATAGGTATTTTTTTGTTTGTTTGTTTGTTTTTTTGTGGTGCTGGGGATTGAACCCAGGGCCTTGTGCTTGCAAGGCAGGCACTCTACCAACTGAGCTACATCCCCAGCCCATAGCATATAGGTATTTTTACAACCTTTACTTCACCCAATTTTCCAAAGAGACAGGCATCACTGCTCACACCTAACACGAGGCATCTGAGGTTCAGTGAAATAAGGCCACGTTCATAATCCCATGGCAAACAGGTGGGACGTTCCCCCAGTTCTCAGGTCTCTAGCTCCCTGACACACCAAGCCTCATCAGCACCCTCTTACCCAGAGACGAGCTTCTCACAGTCATCACAGAAGCACAGGGGGTGACACATCTTTTGGACAGCATCTTTGTCATGGTCTTCTTGGCTGAGAAGCCTTTCCACTTCTTTCTGGTTACCTGATGCAATGTGCTAAAGAGCAACATCCCAGATACTGTCAATATTAAGAAATCATTCATTTCTAAAGACATGAATTTTCTGAGTCTTGACAGAAACATTTATCTATGTGTTCATAGTTAAAATGATCCACTCCCTGAGATGTGCTTCAAGATCTTCAGGGTACATGGGGAAAGTGAGGGGGGTGGAGATGAAACAAGATTGGGTGGTTTGCTCATTACACTATTCTCTTTAGAAATTTCCCATAATTAAAAAACCAGTATGATAAAATTCCTGAAGCACTGGGAAGGGGAGGAGTGCAACATATCTCTAAGCCTCAGTATGCATTTTGACACCTCACTAGAAAAGCCTCGGTCCTATTTCTCTTATATTTGAATAGCCTCTCAGCTTGGGAAAAATTATCAGGAGGCCCCATCAACCTGCAGGACTCAGCCTGTAAGTCTCTGGATGCACTCCCTCCATGGAACCCACTGTGGCACCAGGTAGCCTGGAAGCATCAGCAGGCAGCCTGAGGAGGTCTGCCCTCACCCCGCCCTCAGCAGCTACCCAGAAGGCACCAATCAGCTCCCAGGGATCATTCAGCATCAGAGCAGAGCTGCCTCCATGTGCCCACCATGAAACCACCAGGGAACCAGATGTGTTCCCAGCCCAGGGTGTGCTCACACAAGCACCTGAGTCACAAGCGCCTCAAGCCAGGAGAGCAGTGACTCTGAGGGGGCTACCAGAGAGGGTGCCAGGGAGCTGATCTTGAGGAACAAGTAGAACTTGGACAAACTAAGAAAGGGGGCCCACCCAGGCAGAAGATTCTGAGGCCCAGGCCTTCAGCGGGCTGTGCAATGAGGTCGCGGCTCCACACACACTAGAGGGGATGAGAGATGGGTTGATTCAGAATTTACAACCTCAGCATTCCTACCACCCAACCTGACTGGCACAAAGTGTACTTCAGAGTTTGCACAGATCACTGGGTGGGTTTTATAGACGGTAGAAGAAGGGCATTCCTTTTCCTTTTGTAGGCAAAGACGTCTTGGTGTCTTACCTTAAACAGGCAGTCAATGGGAGTTGAGGTCATCTGAGAAAGTAAGTTCATCCTCTGCTTAAGGAATAGCCTGTCTCCAAATCCCTCAGATTCCTGCAGAAGACACCAAACCATCTGTTACTACATATCACAGAACATCAATGTGGACCCTCCCTCACAGAGGGACCAACCACCATCCCTGCCATTCATCACAGAGCAGCAACAGCAGGCCTCTTCCCCCATACTTGGATCTGCTCACCAGGAAAGAGCAGACTGTCCTCCACCAGACAGCAGGGCCACCTGGAAGTGGTGGCTCTGAGCACTGCTGCTTGGTGCAGGAAAGCAGCACACTGGTGACCCAGGTGTGGAATTTGTCATCTCCACTTGTGGAATGTAGCATACAAATACCATCTTCCTCCAGATGGAAACTGGGGTTGCTCTCCTCCCCTCAGTCCTAACACCTGCATGGGCCTATTCCTTGCCATTTTAACCAGCACCTCAGACAGGAAAACCATCGACTGATGGTTCTCCTGAAAGACTAGTCTTTCCTTTCAATGCCAACCAGCAGGAGAAGGAAGGGCCTTGCTCTGTGAGCATACTTATAAAAATAGCAGACCATATAGTCATGGAGCCAAAGTCCTGAAAGACACTGGGTAAGTTCCTGACAGACAGAGATTCTCTCATCTCCCATTGCTTTTTTGCATTTCAAGGATCCACCCAATTCATAAATCTAGATCCTCACAATGCAGGTAATGTTAATGTAGGTACAAAAAAATCTAGAAATTTGTCCTTTATGAAATCATTTCTAACAAGATAATTCACTGTTTACTTGAGCACCTGTGACTAAATTATCTAATGACATGTTCACTTCCTGAAAAAGAGTCTTGGTGAGGTAAAGGGAATATTTTTTTTCCCAGCCAGGTGCTACTGGAAGAAGTTACCAAACCTGACAAAATTGCAGGATGAAGCACTGTTCCACTAAGTTCTGTCCTGGCCAGGTGCCAAGTCACTGGCACCCAGGGAATGGACCACTTCTGAGGTCTTCCATTAAGCCAGAGCCTCACACCAGCCTTGCAGAGGGTTAAGTTGACAAAGGCACATCAACATCTGAGAATAAGCCACTTCCACCCGCAGCTGCTATGTGCTATATAAAGCCCCAACAATCTGCTTTACACAGTGACTTATAGCTGAGCAGCTTACGCCAGAGAAACATCGAAGACATTGCTGTGCAGGTCACTCCAGTGGTCAGAAGAGAGAGTATATCAGCAGACTTATTTAGGAAATGGGTGAAGACCATTTATTAGAAACTCGGGAAAGTGAGGAAGCCCAGAAGTGTGCAAAGCTGGAGCAAGGAAGGGTACAGATTCTTTCCAGGTTTTCCCCCTGCTTTTTGTTTTGTTTTGTTTGATGCAAAAAGTAAAACTACAACTTTGACCAGTATATTTATTTACAGAAAGCTAAAGTCTTCATTTATAAACATGCTTAAAGAATGTTTATGGTCAGTCATCTCAAGTATAATCATACCTTGGGGAGAAAATTTCTGTGCAATCACATCATATAGTTGACAGTAAAACCTAACTTGACTTATTAATATTTAGTCTTTAATGCTGTTCAGAAACTCTGCCTGTTGTGTGGAGATGCATATGGGTTCTTTCCCCAGGAAATACCCCAAGACTTTCACTGGCTTCACACATTCCTAAATGGAACCTCATTGCCTAATAGAAGCCAGTCAGCAGCTAAGGCAGAGGCAATTATTACAGATAGAATCCCAATGCTGGTGTCAGGAAAGACAAGGAAGGCATCATACCTATTCTGTCAATGAAGGGCAAGCTCAACAAAGGTGAGGAGTGGCTCTCAGGCCTGATTCTCTCAACACCCAGGGAATGAGCTCACAGTAGGCCATGAGGATGATGCACCCCATACCCCAACTTCTAGCAGAATCAACTATCCTCCATCCAAGAAGGCAGGACCAGGGCAGACATCCCAGACAAGATGGGCACACTGGGCTTCTCCACCCAAGCTAAATGCTCTCTGGGGATATCACTACAGGATATGCCACAGAACCAAGAAACAGAGATACCCTGAATGCAGGGGTGTGGGGAGAACATGCAAGGCCATCAATATACCTTGATGCTTCAAAAAGGTACCTTTCAACATCATATTTGAATCTCACAACAATCTGTTGATGGATAAATGTGCATCATTATCCCCTATGTAGACAGGAAATTGGACAGAGGCTTAGAGTGACAAACACAAGTGCTGAACTCAAACTAACAGTAGCACAAGAGGGACCACCTTGAATATAACCACTTGCAACCTTTTTTGGAGTAAAAGCAGGTAAGAAAATCTGCCTGGTTCTGTTTGGTTAGCTTCCTCCTTCCAAACTGGTCAAGGCCTTCAGGGGTTGACTTCCCTACCTGAGTGCCACAGAAGAAAAGGAATGGTCACATTATGGGGCAGAATGGGATGAGAGAACCTTCAAGAGGACAAGGATGCGCCTAGCCAAGGAAGAAAAGAACCAGAAGGCAGGGTCATCAGAGAAAAACCACTCCAGACACCTGAGGACAGCACAAGTTCCTAGATCCTTACAGGAAACAATTCAATCCAAGAACTCTTTCATTCCAACTATGGAAATGAACAGCAATCTCAATTTCTGGTTCAAAACACAACCTTTAATACAAAGAGAAAAGCATACACCAAAATGTCAATAAAAGTCACACCTGGTTGGTGATTTTTGAGAGTTTTTTCTGTCTTCACTGAAAATTTGATATATTGCAAATATTACTGGTAAGCAAACATTAGTCTTATAATCAGAAAAAATAAAGCTCTTCTTTCAGGGGAAAAAAAGGCATTACACAATATAATTTCAATTACATAAAATATACATGGATAGGAAAGACTGGAAAACCTAGCAATGCAGTAAAGATGAGTGAGTTCAGTGGAACTGTTGTTACCTGAGTGCACCTGTTTGGACAGGCTTATATTTTCCGGGTGTTTAAACTTGACTCTAACGTCAGTAGAGAGTTAGCATCAAATGGAATATTCAATCCTCAGGACTCTTGGCTTGTAATGCAGAAATCACTGCATTTTACTGATTTCAACTTTGGGATTTCTCTGAGCACTGTAAGTTTTGCTGGTTGGTGTATGAAACAGGCCAGCAATGCAATCTTGGCTTAAGAGTCTCACAACTCACACAGAAATAGAATCTCCTCCTCTAGCCAAAGTTCACCAACCAACCAAGGAAACAATAATAAGGCCACTGAGTCCTAAAATCACTCACATTAATAGTCATTTCATGCCTGTCATCATCAAGAAATCCAAATTCACCATTTCTGGCTTCCTTTCCACACATGTGCTTTTAAAGATGACAGGGATTAATGAAGCGGGATATTAACAATGTGAATCCCAATGATAACCTGTAATTTTCACAATTAATTAGAGGCTTAATATTCAACATCCTGGGATAGTTTCCAAGCCTCACAGCCTTCAAACAGCTGAAGTCCCATTCCTGGGAGACCATGTAAGAATTCCCCTCCTCACAACCAACCCCAGAACCCCATCAAAGGTACCATGGTTCCCGTAGAGAAAGGGCAGGAGTGAGATCTTACAGGGGGTTTATCAGAAAGGCTTCCTTGCCGAATATATTCGATCGCAGCCTCTATTGAGGTCAAGCAGTACCCCAATTCATCTTTTGCTGAGCTGCTAAATCTGAAGTTTTTGATGTAACTCAAATTTGCCATCCTAACAAAAAGAAGAAAAAAGTTTTATCATTGAATACCTAATTAACTCTTCAAAAACAATGCTAATGGTTTGGGTAACTATCAACTTAACCCACGGTAAGTCTATTAACTCAGGGAGCTTAGACTGCTGTCCCCTTAATCTCTACAGAGTGTGTGCAATTAGGACAACAAGTAAATCTACTTGTTACTTCCCTAAAATAGGCTAGTTTTTACAAAGCTGATTATTATAAACTGAACTGTGGGCTCCTATGGGAACAAAGAACTGGAGTCAGATTTCTCTTAGCCATACACTAGCTACAAGAAATGCAAGCTCTCTGGGCCTTAGTTTCTCCATCTGTAAATGGAAGGTCAGACACCCCTGCAAGATGAAGGAAGGGGAGGCACGGCACTTTGCTCACAAGATGCACACAGTTGCAGCTTTTCCTGGAAATGCAACAAACTACATGGTACACTATGCTGCCATTTTAGAAAAGTATTTTAACAAAAAAATGTTACCAATTGGGGATCTCTGTTTTCACAAGCAAATACAACAGGACTGAGAGAAGATCATCAGCACACATAGTCTCCAAGTTCACTGCAAGGGGAAAACATGTTCAAAGACATCATGAGACTCAAATGGGAGTATAATCTCCCTACCACCATCCAACCCACAAAATCACACTCTAGTAAGATTATACACTGGGGAGAACACTGCACAATTTCCTTTACAGTGTCCTGAGGAGATGTCAGATTCAGGTGGATAAAAGAATTCACAGCTTTTTCAGAACACATGCAAAAGAAATTGACTACAAGCCAATCAGGCCTTGCCACCTCCCTGGATGAGCCAGGAAGGAAAAGTCCAGGGAAGCAGTAACAGTGGACACAAAAGGAAGACACGCTAGAGTCATCAACAAAAGCCTGAGGCCGCTTCGGTTTTATACATGTGGAGTCTAACGCCCACAGTAGCTTCACTTTATTTTTGCATTTTGAAAATTTAAGTGATCCATTCATATATTTTAAAATTCAACCAGTATAGGGGCCAAGGGTGTAGCTCAGTGGTAGGGCACTTGCCGAGCATGAGTTAGACCCTGGATTTCATCCTCAGTAATTAATAGGTAGGTGGATAAATATTCAAATAGTACAAAAGACCAAGGTGTGAGTGTCCTCTCATCCCTCCACCCAGTGTCCCAGTCTCCTGCTGCTGCTTCCTGCATGTCTTTCCAGAGACAGCCTCAGAACTCACCATTATATATGTGGATACACAGCTATTCCCTTTCCTTGATGCTATTGAAGTGTTCCATATACACCCCTGTTTATTTCCTTTGAGAAACTGGAGATCATCCCCTACCTATTCACATGCCTCAGGCTGGGGATATAACTCAATTGGTAGAGTGCTTGCCTTGCAAGCACAAGGCCATGGGTTCAATCCCCAGCACCGCAAAAAAAAAAAAAAAAAAAAAAAAAATGCCTATTCACATGCCTCCTCATCAATTTTTTCTTAGATTCTTTTGTTTTACTTTTTTTTTTTTTCTTTTCTGAGTACTAGGGATTGAACCCAGGACCTTGAGCATGCTAGCAAGTGCTCCACCACTGAGCTACATCCCCAGACCTGTTTTACTTTTTATACTGGAAAATTTAAAACATACAAAATGAGGGAGAACAGCCAAACAGTCTGATTGCGAATGCACCCATTGCCAGATTGGGGCCACTGTTTCCCTGACCCTATTTTCTCACCCTCATCATGCCCAGCAGAGCTCTCCCCAGGGCAGGTGCACTGGAATGCACTGTTGGCCCTCAGCCCCACCTGCACTATTCCTCAGCAGACTTCTTCACCTGGGTGTCTGCACCCAACCTTTGCCAGGCCCCTCCCCAGTCACAAACCTCTCTGGCTAGGAGACTGTGTAATGAGCTGCACCACCTTTCGCAAACAGACCAGCTTCTGCTGTGGGGAGGTGCATCTGTTCAGCTGAGCCAGCTCTCTCTTTGCACGAGGGATATTGAAGCTGTAAAATCATTCAGAACATGATAACTTCAGACCACAGTGGGAGGCCCTTCTTTCTTACTCTAATAACATATCGCAGGCTACACATTCCTTATAACAAACCACAAGTAATGAGAAACAAAAATAAAGACTGAGAAGCAATGTGACTCAAGTCAGTGGTAGAACAGAATTGCTTTAAGTCCCATTCAGGCTGCCAGGGGATAGGAGTGGCACCAGAAATTTTGAAGTAAAAATTCAGGGGCTAGCGTTGTGGCTCAGTGGTAGAGCTCTTGCCTAGCACATGTAAGGCACTAGGTTTCATCCTCAGCACCATAAAAAAGTAAATAAATAAAATAAAGGGTTTTTTTTTTTAAAGAAATAAAAATTCAGGGTCCAGAGGGAAACAGTCCAAAGGGGTGGTGGGGAGCTTCAATATCAACACTTTAAACATTTAGGCAACCTAATGAAACAAGTTAGTTCAAAAGTACGTGTGTCTGTGGCAGGGTCCCCTCAGCTGAGCAGGTGAGATGAGATGTCCTACATGCAGAGCCCACTTGGGACAGTAACGTGCCTGCCGAAGACCAGGTACACAGAACCCATCCCCTTCAGCGCCTGTCCAGTTGGCATGCTGGCCCACAGGTGCAGGAGGGTTCTGCTGAAGTCATCGGCCAATTTCAGCCCTTTATCTTTGGTCACAAGCAACATCTCTGCTTCTCAGTAGCTACCACGTCAAATCCACCTGCCACCGCTGCCAACAAGAGGCCCTGCTTCGGAAGACAGCACCCAAGCTCCCAGGTCACCAGGCTGGCCCTTACCTGAACTCGGGTTTCACACCGATATCTTTCTGCTGGAGATCCTGAAGGCTTCTTGTGATTTTGTTAAAGGCAGCATCCTAACAACAGATTTTAACGAAGCTTCAAATTTCTTAAAAACCATAGACTAAGGCTTTCCTCCCGGATGGTGACAAAGACTGCACACCTACCTCGCTTGCCTCCATGGTCCCCACATACTTAAAGATCAGATCATAAATATCATGATGGATGTACATCTGTGAAATCAACAGACCCCGGTTCAGGGTGTGCGCTGGGCGCAAGGAGAGCTGCCCAGCCACTGCCGCCCTCTCTGCTCACCTCTACTGCCTGCTTCATCAGGTTCATGTGGGCCTCCTGCTTCGCAAGCACTTTCTAGAGAGTGAGAGAAGCACAGTTAAAGAGCTTGGATTTGCAGGGTGCCAACTACAATGCTTCCTTTTGGAAGTCCTGCTACTTACCAGGTGAGAGTCCCTCAGAAGTTGCTGGAGGCATTTTGTGTAGAGAGCATTCACCGAGTCCTGTGCAACACAGAGCAGAGAGGAGGCCCATCTTACAATCAGAGGCCGTGACACATAGACCTGAATGAATGATACATCCTGGAGTGGGGAAAACCTCCCCCAAAATGCATTTTCTGGGGTAATGGAAGATTTATCAAATTAATTAGGTGATGGATGTTTCAGTTTTTTTAGGTACATATGCATTAGAAATAGGAAACAATTCTCTTCAGGATGACAATACTCATTTAGACTTCTCCAGGATTTTGAAGTGTTCTATAGTGGCTTATGCTGCTTTTATAGTTCAAAAGAAACTTTTAAACAAAATTTCCAACAATAAAGGCAGCACTCAGTGATGTTTCAGAGTAAACTGAGGGGGATCCTGAGGCTCTGAACTGTCCTGAGAGGGCATACCAGGCAGAGCCAGACAAAGCTACTGACTATGTGGTGACGGAGGCTCTTTCTTTCACATTCTCGGAATGTTCGGTGGAAAGAGGCGATGTTCCTGTCAAATCTCTCAGAGTGTCTTCCCAAAAATTCTCTCACATCTTCAATGGTTTTCAGGGAAAAGGAATCTGAGGGTGCTGAAGGCTCTTCTGAAAAAGAGACAGAAGGTCAGGCTGGCTGAGGTCTTTACTGTTTCCTGATAGGAAAAGTACCACAGACTTTGTCCTGCTCCCAGAGGGGCAGAGGGGGAATGTCCTTATTTCAAGTCCTTATTTCAAGATACTGTCCAAGAATAGCCCAGTTACAGGGCAGCCTGAGGTACAGAGAGCCTGGTCCCCTCCAAACCTTTTCCTGGGACAATGCCTACACTACCTGAGGCTATGGGCATGACCCATGGGGACTAGGCAAAGAAACCTTGATTCCTAACAGTAAGTGCTTCAGAGTGTACTCAGCACATAAAGTGTTATCTCAACCTCATGAAGCAACTAAAAGAATAACCATTCTTTTAAAATAATGAGGTATCAAAGAGGCAAAATGGTGAGGCTGGGTGGGTAACAAGGTTGTAAGAGCAAATCCTAAAGCTGAGTCTCAGAAACGAAACCAGGGCTGGGCTCTGGAGTGACATTCACAACACAGGTTTATCACACGTCCAGTGAGGTTAATGTGAATGGTATCTCCCAGAATTGTATAATAGCAAACCTGGGCAACCACACGCAGCAGCCTCATCTGTACCTCCTTAGCCAGGGATGATGCTGATTAAATTCTAGGGGGAATTTTATAAATAGTTAGACAGGTTTCTAGTGGGAACTTCAACATTTAACCTTTTAACATCTATACTGTGAAGAAGTTCAACACCCCCATTTCACTTAGCCAGGAGGAAAGGGCTTTCTCCCAGAATACCTGAACTCTCTCTCTTTTCCAAAGGATGGGCTATACACAGGATGCTGAAACTTTCTTCTTTTTCATTGTAGAAAGTTTCTTCAAAGAGAATGGGCACTGAGAGAAGACAGGCAAAACCAGCTCCTAATTTAATCCTGTTTCCTTGTATAAACACATCCTGGAACAAGAAAACCATGACTTACCGGCAGCTGATCCCCTCTCAGCTGAGCCCACACACAGTGCTGAAGCAGACCCTGCTGCCCCACCCCGGTGCTTCTCACTGGGGCACAGACACTAACCAGTGAGTGGCAGGAAGACAGCATCATGCCTCCTAGAGCCACAGGGCGGCTGATCCTGAGCAGGTCTGCCAATAACCCCAACCCTCCTCTCTGCATCAGTCCATACACCTCAGCTGCCAAGTCCCAGGACCAAACCACAGCCTGACCCCAGTGAGAGGGGTCACGCAGCCCGGCTCCCCTGAACAGCCAGGCTCAACTGCAAACAAAACCTCCCCGTCTCAGGAACCTATCTGCCTCCACTAGAAAAATAGGAAAGCACCTACCCACACTGCCATCAATGATAAGACATAACATGACGGCATGTGCCGCCTGACAGGATACGAGAAGGAAGATAAAAAGCCCCCACACACCATTCCTACCAAAAATGCTCAACTGTGATCTAATCAGAGGAAACACCAGACAAACCCACACTGGGGGAGTATGGAAAAAAAAAAAGTCATGAAAGACACAGAAATGCAAAGGAGTTGTTCCAAATGAAAGGAAATGAGAAAGACTAATAAGAAAACACAGTGTTTGATCCTGAGTCTTAAAAAGAAAAACTTTTTTTTTCTCTAAAAGGCCATCATAATGAGCCCAGTGTATTGCAGAATGTTCTATCAAGGGTAAGTTCTCCGAATGTGCTCGGTGCACTGACGTCATGTAAGAGAAGGCAGTTGTTAGGAAATACACCCTGCACTGTCTTGGGAAAAGGGCGCAGTGTCTACAACATACTCTCACAAGGTTGAGAAAAAACAGTAATAACGAATGGGTGTACAGGGCAAGACAGCTAAAACAAGTGTACATAAACGTGAACAGGCGGCCAGCCTGGGGAAGGGTGTACCAGGGTTCTGTGTATTCGACTCAACTTTCTGTGGGGTTGAAATTATTTCAAAACAGAAGTTTTTTAAAAAATAAAATATTCATCCCTTATATCCAGGAAACCAAGGGACTTTCAAGGGTCTTGGGAAGAAAGTTCACTTGGACGTGGACCTTGCTGAGAAGGGGCTGAGACTCCCAGGAACATGAAGAAGCCACTTGTCTGAGGGAAAGACTACGGCTCCTCCCAACCCTCCTAGGAGGAGGAGAGGGGGTCTCCTCTCACCATGTGTCTTTCCTCCAGGGCTCCACCACAAAGGTGCGGGTCCTCCCACCCAACCCAAGGGCTGCTGTGTGTCAAAGATGTCACTTACACAGCAGATGTGAAAGGCTGAGAAGCAGGATTCCCTTCCCTCCCCAAACACTGAGTCAGCAACCCAAGAAATGAGTACCTTTCCATTTAAGGTCTGAAAATGTCCTTCCACTGGTATCAAAATGTAGGACTCAAACTGACACGTGGACTGAACACTGCTTGACAGGCTTCCTTTGCAGGGCACTAAGACCTGGAAAAAATAATGAGGGTGAGCACAAGAGAGAGGTGCCATTTACAGCTTCTGCAGCACAGCTGGGGTCATTGTGGGGACCCACTGGCTGAGGTCCTCACTTGCCAAAGTGGCCTCACTTGCCAAAGTGGCTGCAGTTGCACCAAGCTGAGTTTACTTCTTGTGGTGGGATGGAAGCAGATGTTCCGCACACAGAAAGAGGGAGGCCAAGGACAGCACCAGTCCTTTCCAACTCCAGACTTAGAGGCCGGTGGGCTTCATTCCCACACTGGATGAGTCCCCCAGCTCTGTTCCTTGCACAACCACATGCAGATTTGTGCTTGGTTGACTCACTTTTGAACAGAAATTGAACAGACTCAAATGTACCTAACAGGAAGATGACCAAGGAAGAGAAGCCCTACAGAGCCCAACTCCTACGACAGTCCAGTGGCCTGGGCACCATTCCTGGTCACGTGCTTCCCAGCCATGGCCCCAAACACAGGGCTGGTCCTTGTTCCTTGGTTCCTACTTGTGTAAAGTAGGGACAATAAAAGTACCCAGCACACAGGTGTGTCGAGAGTGACACAGGCCACAGGACGCACTCATCCCAGGCCCGACACAAACCCAACCCTGGAGGGGCCACTGCCCCTACTGGAATCAGAGGTGTCTTTTCCTACTCAGCTCTTAAAGCAGTACACCAGTCCTTGGGGTTTCACTTGTGGTCCCCAGAGAGCTAAGGGGCTATAGAGGAACTCAGCCATCAGTCCTGAGTTCACTCCAACATTAGGTGGTTGCCAGGCTGATTCCAGCCTAAGGCAGAGAAAGAAACACCTTCTAGCCCCTTCCAAAACTAAAACTTGATGATTCAATGGGTATATTAGAAATTATTAAATGTCAGGGGATGTCAAAGAAATACAGAATAGGAAGTTCCAGAGGTCGGGCCCTCTACCAAAACAATCATTAGGCTGAGAAAAAACCTATCAGAATCAACAATTCTGGAACTCCAGACCCTGATCATTAATTACACTTAGTATGTGAGAAACCTGTCCCCCAAAATATTCAAAAGAGTGGAAATATAATATAATGGATATCCAAACACCTACAAGCAAACTTTACCATAGTCTTACATTCTTTAAAAATGGTAAGAACAGAGGATTTTTTTTTTAAAGCAATGTCATCTTAAATAGAATTGTGTAATCCGAGCTAGGGCTCCCATTTCTTGAACAATGCTGTGTCAGGCACTGTGCCGAATGGTTCAGATAGCTATCACTTCAATAACTGCCTAGGTAGGGTCCCCATTTTACAGATAATGAAATTGAGGCTTAGGAGAGTTAAGTAACTTGTTCAGTGACTGGCAGAGCCATGCAATAGACTGCAGCCACCTCCCTCGAGGCCCCATCCCACTGGCCCCTGGAAGCCAGTGCTGGAAGCATCAGTGCACCATTAAACTCCATCATCATGGACATCTTCAGTTGGTGAAAATGAGCAACAAGGCTTCCCCCCCCTCAGAGGGACAGGACAACTCCTCACAGCAGAAAAGGGAAGCACTTGCTGGTGGGAGGAGAAAACCCTGTATGTGAGGAGACCTTGTAAACTCAAAAAAAGCAAGACCAAGACCCAGATGTGGATTTAACTACCAACCTCAGAAAGGGAGGAAAGTGTTAAACACCACCACAGGACCACAACTGGCCAAAGGCAGAATGCAGGAAACTCTATAGGATAAGTGATGTGGTTTCTTTTGCAAATGAATGGCAAAGAAAGAAAGGAAATGGAGAGGAGGGGAAACTATAATTCTAAAATTCTTAAGACTATAGTTCCACAAGTCTATAAACATATCAAAATTGGTCAAATTTTATATCATATGTATATATGTAGTTTAACACATGCTCATTTTAACACAAGAAAAATTAGGAGAAAAAAAGAGCCAATCAGTCCTATATATTGTGTAGCTCTCCTTTGGATTCTGATTTGAACAAACCCCATAAAACAAAAACAAGGAGATAATTTGAGGAAATTGAAGTGAGTAGATTTTTTTTTTTTTTTTCCGGTGCTGGGAATTGAACCCAGGGCCGTGTGCTTGCAAGGCAGGCACTCTACCAACTGAGCTACATCCCCAGCCCTGAAGTGAGTAGATATTTGATAACAATGAAGAATTATTGAGGAATTATTTTAGCTATGACAATGGTATTAGGACTATATTTTTTTTAAAAAGTCCCTCTCCCTTAAAAATATGTTCCCCAAAACATTTATAGATGAAATCATATGTCAACCTTACATAATGGTCTGGCATTTGCTTCAAAATAATCCAGGGTTGAGGGCAGACAGAGGTGGAATGTGACTGGTCACTAAATTCCCAGAGTGAAGGGCATGTAGAGTTCCATTATTCTTCCTACTTTTATGTTTGAAATTAAACATAATAATCTGAAATTTTAATTAATTAAGAATTAAATAAAGGAAGGCTCTCAAGTATCAACTTAGAAACAAGAAACAAGGCTCCAAGGTGGACCTAGCTGCACAAAAGAAAGATGATCCTGAAAACAGAAGATCGAGTCTTAGCAGGGGACGCGAGGAGCAAGTCCCGGGGTGTGGAATGCCTGAACAAATGGCCCAACTACAGCTTCATAAATGAAAGCCCTACACCACCCCTACAGGGAAGGGCCACTCTGGAGTGCCTCCATCCGCCTTTCGCAGAACCAGGAACAGCTGCCGTGTTCAGAGAACACTACCCAAACATCCTGCTTACTCGTTCACACACATCTCCTCCTTCGCCCCAACTGGAACAAAGCATGATCAGCTCCGGCTGCACTGAATCCCCATTGCCTGGCACGCTACTCAATGCGCAGTCCATGTTCAGTGAACAGGGGCCTCCCAATTTCAGAGGACCCCTGTCCCCCAATTTCCTGACAGACAGGAAAAAGAGCTCTACTTCCTTCCATTCCAAGAGAGAGGGGCCCCTGCTGCCCAGAGCATTCTGCTATAAGCAGAAGCCAGAGGGTGGGCTCTCGGTGGCCAGTCCACCTCGATCATAGCACTTCTGAGACTGGGATGAGGAAGTCCACCTTGAAGCAGGTGCAAAACAGCGATGGAGGTGCCTAGGGAGGGGGGTCCTCCACTCAGAAGATGCTACAGAGCAGTCCCAGAATAGAAGGCAAGGAGTCTAAACAGCCGACGTGGAGTGTAAGGGCCCCAGTAGACCATAAGCTGGAACCTACTCATTTCAAAGTTTAACAACTTTTTTGTAGCCCCTTTACAAAGACTTTTAAAAATAACAATGATTAAAGAAAATGAATAAAAAGCAAGAATCTACAATAGTGATACCTACTCCAGGGTACCCTCCTGATTTCCTAAGCTGGATTAAACTGTGACCTGTGACCATTAAACTGGAGCCTGTGACCATGATCATCCTACACTCATAACCATCAAATGGCCTGTTTCTAGAATTCCCTGAGGCATCCTATAATTCACATTTATACACGTAACCCTGGAAATCTAGCTCAGTGCCCAGCACATAACTGAAGCTCAGTAAACATTTGCTGGCTGAATCTACACTAAATGAATCCTAAGAATGTGGACCTAGTGCCCTTAGCTGGACTGCAGAAGTATTCACCTTGACAATCAGTTCCTGGGAACCTGGATGCCTTGTTGCTACATTCCGAGGCTAGTCCCTAAAGCCTGTTTAACCTATAATTAAAGGACATCAATAAAAAGATCAAACTTGATCTCCTTTTGTAATTTTTATTTTTCCTATGAGTAGATGGATCCACGCTCTAGCGCGCCTGAGAAATCTGAAGGATCTTCCCTTAGCAGCATGTGGAAAAGAGCCCCAGGGATACAGGCCTGCCCAACTCACTCTGAGGAAATCACAGTGCATAATTAGCCAATGGTTATAAGCACGTGGGTGCCCATTCCAACAGTGTAGGGTGTCACAGTCCCCTGTGATTGGAATCTGGAAGGGCACTGAAGAAGGAACTTCTGTGCAATCAAAGAGCAGGTGACAATGAGAAGGGGATGTCATTCTTATGAAAGGGGGTCTAGAATGAAGCCAGCTGGAGCAGGGTGGAACAGCAGTCAGGCTGCACCCTCAGCTCCACACATGCTGGTACAGATCAGCAAAGGATAGGTACAGATCAGCAAAGGATAGGTGGCCCAACAATTCTCTATAGGGATAAGAGTAGGGGACATTAATCTTGCAGACACACATTGTTTTGAAAAATGAGCTCAAATTTTTTTAGAACCCAATAAAAGACTGTTCACCAGGGAAGATTCCAGGGCAATCACACTTGGTCCCATGGCCAAGCTCCGTGGAAAGAAATTCAGGTTCACCTGTTAAGAAGGCCACATGGATCTCTCTGAAGTCAAAGAAAGAATGAGTACCCTTTTAGAGGTCATCAGAATATTCTACTTTCTCATTCAGCAAACAGAGAAACTCAAGCACAACCACAGACTGGACAGGGATGTGCTATTGGTCCCATCACATAGACAACAGGGGGCAGGAGACAGCCATTGACGTCTGACCTCTCTAAGCATGCCAGGAAAGCAGCTCCTTCCCATTGCTGACTTCAACTGGGAAGTTGGCCTCACTGACTCCCAAAGGCCAGAAATTCAGTGTCACTCAATGTAGAGCACAAATAGTTTGTGGATCCTGTGAGTCTCAGGAGGGGCTAGAGTAAAGGGACCAGGAGACTGTTAAGAACATGAGATAGCAAGTTAAAGGAGAATCTTCCATTTTTTGGTGTACCTGAAAAGAAGACATCAAAACAGCAAAGTTGGGCTGGGGATATAGCTCAGTTGGTAGAGTGCCTGCCTTGCAAGCACAAGGCCCTGGGTTCAATCCCCAGCACCACGAAAACAAAACAAAACAAAACAGCAAAGTTCTTATTCAACATTTCCCTTCTGACAGGGAAGAGTGGTACATGCCTATAACCCCAGCAACTCAGGAGTCTGAGGCAAGAAGATTGCTAGCTCGAGTTTGAGGTCAGCCTGAGCAACTAAGTGAGACCCTGTCTCAAAATTAAAAAAAAAAAATTTAAGGCTGAGGGTGTAGTTCATTGGTAAAGTGCCCCTGGGTTCCACCTCTAGTACTGCAATAAAACAAAGAAAAAATAAAGTTTCCTTTCTGCTGAAGTGAACTTGAGTAGGATTCCATTACTTGCAGCTGAAAAAGCACCTACTAGGTGACAGGAACTGCTAAATGCTGGCAACACTGTCGAGCCTCAATCAGCAAGATAACTTACAAAATCAAGGAATACCACAGTGACATTCATAAAAATCAAAATAGGGCTGGGGATGTAGCTCAGTTGGTAGAGAGCCTGCTTTGCAAGTACAAGGCCCTGGGTTCAATGACCAGCACCGCAAAAAAATAAATAAATAAAAATAAAGTTACATATGATACTACCTTCTTATTTAGCTAGAACTTAAAAGAATAACATTGAACAGAGACAGGAAGGGAAAAAAATATTTCCAGTGTTAAGTCAGGCAAGTCAGGCCCTCCCTGTGACATAGCCGCTCTGCATCCAGCACTCTTCCTCTATGTCAGTTCCCCCTGCTGTAATGAGTATGTATTTGCCCAGGATGTGACTGTCTCTTATGCTAGAATTTAAGCTCCATGAGGGTAAAGATGGTGATGGTGTACGCTGGGTCTACAATTCCAATGGCTCAGGCAGCTGAGGCAGGAGGATCCAGAGTTCAAAGCCAACCTTAGCAACTTAGCAAGGCCCTGAGCAACTCAGCAAGACCCTGTCTCTAAATAAAATATTAAAAAGGGTTCAGGATATTGCTCAGTGGTTAAGTGCCCCTGGGTTTAATCCCTGGTACAGGAAACAAACAAACAAAAAAGATGGTGATGTGTTCCTATTTTTTGCTGAATTCCCAGCATCAAATGTAGTGCCTGGCAAGTAGCAGCATTTAATAAACACTGTGAGATGAACAGATGATAATGGATGTCTCTGGTGAACTTCACTGACATTTTAATTTCCTTCTTTGGAAGTAGCTGTATTTGCTAATATTTTTTTAATAACAAACTATACTTCCAAAATCCAAAGTAAAAAAATTATGGTGAAAACATATGAATCACAAAACAAATCATAAAAACTGGAAGGGATCTAAGAAACCATGCTTTTGAGAGCAGAGGTCAAGTGAAAGTTAGGTTCCGGTTTTGTAGAGAGGAAACCAAGAACCTGAGCTAACCTGACTTCTCTTTTGGTTCAAATCCTCAGATGCCTGACCTGTCTGAATATAGTCACAACACAGGATAAGAGAAGTGGAAGCACAGGTATGAGACAACACACGAAAAGAAGACAAAAGTCTTCTCAAGCAGAGAACACACATGACAAAACACATTCATCATGCTGCATCCTGAAATGCCTTCTAAAGACAGTGTCATGGACCTGAGGAGTGGGAGACCTGCAACACAGAGCCTGCCTTCCCTCCCGGCAGCAGATGTCCACATCACAGCCTACTGTCCCTCCTACATGCTTCTCTCATTCCTGTTATCTCATTGACCCTGTGGGCTTTTGAGATTGTGGCCTGTGTTTTGGAAGCTCTCCCCTTGTAGGAAATGCCTTTCAGATTAATAAAAGCTCACAGGTTCCCTTCCTTTTATGGGAGTGAGCACCTACCTCCTAACTGCTGAGGTCCTGAGGAGGAACCTGACTCTGCCCTTAAGCAGCCCACAGATAAATAAGAGACAGAGGTGAGTACATATGACTGCAGCGCCATCTTGGGCACTCCATGAAAGGAGGGAGAGGAGCATTGGGAGAAGGGATTACTGGGCTACAGTTGCAGGAGGCAACATTGGGCAGGATGTGGACGGGAGTTAAACCCAGAAGGTCTGCAACTGACTTCCTCTAAACTTTCCCTCTGGCCACCACATTTGTGGCATCACCCATGCCGAGGGACAACTTCAGGATGAATGCACTTACAATGCCATGGATTTGGGCCACCTTGCTGCACAAGTCAGGGCGCCACTTCTGAAGAGCCAGATAGAAAGGATTTTTCAAGAGATCTTCATCATACAGAGCCATATGGACTTCAGAGAGGTCGAAGTGAGTTTCCTGGGACAAGGGAGAAAAAAGCAGCAAATGACCACCTTCAGATTTATATATAACACATAAAAAGTCTTCTCTGGTTATTCCCTTTTTTTTTTTTTAAGTGGTGCTGGGGATGGAACCCAGGGCCTCCAGCATACTAGGCAAACCCTCTACTACTAAGCTACACCTCCAGCCCTTCATCTGGCCATTTCTAAAAAGCACCCTTGACACATATTATTGTTCCGCACATTTATTTTTTTATTTTTGAAATCTGCTCCACACATTTAACACTCCATCAGGAATTATCAAATGTAATCCACTAATTCTCTGATGACCTATTTAATGTTTAAATGTGGAAATTGTGTTCAAACCTTCTTGTTAAACTCCAACCTGAAGCAAAGTATAAAATGTCTATTTTCTGGACATCCTATATGACTATAACTATGATTCTAAAGATGCTCATGGACTTTCTTTTTTGGGGAAGAGAGAGGGGGGAGCGGGGCTGGGATCTTGCTATGTTGCCCAGGGTGTTCTGAACTCCTGAGCTCAAGTGATCTTCCTGCCTCAGTCTCCCAAGTAACTGGGACTACTGGTGTTAGCTACCATAAGGCTCATATACTTTTGATGAAATACTTAAAGCACACAGAAACGCACTAGGTAATAACAAATCCATCACCCAGAAATACCAAATCTTAACATTTTGCCATATTGGCTTTTTAAGAAATAAATTAAGAGTAAACCGGGATTCTTCTTTAGCCATCCCCCATCTCATTTCCTCCTCCACTTTCAAAAGTAACCATTATCTTTAAGTTGATGACCATTTTTCTTGCCCATGTTTATATATGTTTAATACTTACATATTTAAAAACAATAAAACATATGGTTTGGTGGGTTTCAAATATTGGAATGGTGGAGGACCTAGAATAGGAGGGAAGGAGGAGGGACTGAGGATTGAAATGAAGCAAATTAAATTCCATGCATGGGTGATTTTGTCAAAATGATCCCCATTATCATATAGCTACAGTACACTAATAAATATAAATTTTAAAAAATAGCATCAAGCTATACAATTCTGGAACATGCCCTTTTCACTCAACATGCTTTCAAGTTCTATCAATGCTGAGTCACAGCTTATACAGTATTCTTTATTTTGTTTATAGTGATGGGGACTGATCTTGGGGCCTTACACACTCCACACAAGGTGCTCTACCACTAAGCTACATCCCCAGCTCCTATATAGTATTCTTACAAGTCAATGTGTCAGTTTTTCTAACCTCCCATATTCAAGTTGCTTCCACCTTTTGGTATTACAATCAGTGGTACAAGAACACCCTTACAGCCTTGTATACATTCCACATACTGAAGCGTGCCCCTAGGAGAGGCACTGAAAGGTGCTTTCACCTGCAACTGTGGCAGATGCTGGTGACACTGGACCACTTTCTACCCCCATTCCCTTTCTCAGGTCATATGCTTACCAACATTTCTTGGTATCATCAGAACTTTTTTGTTGTTTCTTTGCATTACTGAGGATAGAACACAGGGTTTCACCCATGTTAGGCAAATGCTCTACCACTGAGTTACATCCCCAGCCCTCCATCAGATTATTTCATTTCTGTCTGTCTGTGCTGTGGTCTGAATGTCTGTGTTCCCCCAAATGTCACATGTTGAAATCCTAAACCCCTGGGTGATGGTATTTGAAGGTAGAACCCTTGGGTGGTGATCAGGTCACAAGAGCAGAATCTTTATCAATGAGATTTATGTTCTTATAAAAGAGGCCTGAGAGAGCTCCTTGGCTCCTTCTGCCATGGGAGTTACAGAGAAAAGACAGCCATCAAGAAACTAGGAAGCACCAGCCCTCACCAAAAACTGAATCTGCTGTGCCGGATCTTGTGCTTCCTAGCCTCCAGAACTGTGACAAATACCTTTCTGTTGTTTATAAGACACTCAACCTGTGGTTTTTTGTTATAGCAGTCTGAAGGGACTAAGACAGTCTGTGAACATAAACTAGTATGTACTATTTTTCTCTAATGAAGTCAGAGAAATGAAAAGTGAAAATTAAGTGAAGTTGAACATCATTGTTTCTATAAATTGCTTTATGTCTTTTGCCACTTTCATAATGGGTTGTCAGTCTTTTTTCCTTATGATTCATAGCTCTTTGTCTCTTAAATACTAAAATGTGTTGCAAATATCTTCTCCCAGCCTGTGATTTCTGTTTTATCTTGTTTTTTTAAGTGTGGGTGCAGGGTGGGGGTGAGGGGGCCAGGGGTGTCTTGCTATATTGCCTAGGCTGGCCTCAAACTTTCTATCCTCCTATCTCAACCTCCCATGTAGCTGGAATTATAGGCATGAACCACTGCTTCCGGCTATGACTTACCTTTTCATTTTTCCAAATTGGTGTTTTCAGAGAGAGTTTATTTTAACACAGTTAGATTTGCTAATCTTCATCTTTATGGTTAGTACCTTTTGGATCTTAAGAAATCTGTGCCTGTCCTCTGGCCTGCCCCTTTGCAAAATGGCTTCGCCGTTCTTCCCATCAGAAAGGGGAGTCTACTTCCCTGCCTTCTGAATCTGAGCCAGCTTTGAATCTATGACCTGCTTCAGCCAACACACAGAAGTGATGCTATGTGATTCCAGAGCGTCACACTTGGGAGGACTTGCAGATTTCACTCTGGTTCTCCCAGAACACCAAGACCAGCATGCTGGGAGGAAGCCAGCATGAAAAACCATGGGGGGCAGGAGGCCTGGTCCACAGAGCACAGCCAACTCACCAGCAGATAAGCCACAGGAGGGACCCCACGTGAAAACACCAGAAGAGCCACCCAGTCGACCCACAAAGGAGTAGGAAGTAATGAAATTGGGGAGGTTTTAAGCTACTAACTTTTTGGTTTGTTATGAAGCAAAGCCTATCTGAAACCACATTCTTTCCGACTTCAAAGCCATAAATATACTCCCTATAATTTATAAGAATCTTGAAGTTTTTCATATTTCCTTCAGACTTCAATCCATCTGGATTTTATTTTTGCATATGCTATAAATTAGGCATTTAATTTTATTTTCCATATGGTAAACCAATTGCCCCATCATCATTTTTTGAATACTGTACTCCTTTCACACTGGTTATAGGGATCTTTGTCATACTTCAATTCCCATATGTGTATGGCCTGTTTTGGGGTTCTATTCTGTTTTAAGGGTCTAGGCCAGCACTGTCCAATGGAAATATGTGATAAATATAATTACATGTACAGCACATATAATTAGATATGTAATTTTCTTATTCATTTTGCTTTGTTTTTTTGAGATAGGGTCTTGCTATATCACCCAGCAAGAGGTCTCCAACCCCATGAGGTTCAAGTGAACCTCCCACCTGAGCCTCCCAAGTAGCTAGGACTATAGGAGGATGCCATCATGCCTGGCACATACATAATTTAAAATTTTCTAGTAGCCACATTTAAAAAGAAATAGGTAAAATTTATTTAAATAACATTTTTATATATTTTTTCTGGTACTGGAGATTAAAACAGGATCCTCTGGGGCTGAGGATATAGCTCAGTTGGTGGAGTGCTAAGCACAAGGCCCTGGGTTCAATCCCCAGCACTGCAAGAAAAAAACAAAACAAAACAAAAAACAGGATCCTCTGACACTGACCTACATCTCCAGCCCTTTATTTATTTTATTCTGTCACAGGGTCTAAGCTGTCAAGGCTGACCTCAAACTTTTGATCCTCCTGCCTCAGCCTCCTGAGTAGCTGGGATTACAGACATGAACCACCATACCATCCAAAATATTAGATTTTCAACATGTAATAATTATTTTAAAATTAATCATATATTTTACAACCTTTTTTACTTCTATAGAACTTCCCAATTCATACTAGCCACATTTCAAGTGTTCAATAGTCACATGAGGCCAGTGGTTACTGTACTGGACAGAGCAGGGCTAGACCCTATCTCACTTAACTACAGCCTCGTATTAAGCCCTGATATTTCATAGAGAAAGGCCTCTCGCTGCCTTATTGTCCAAAAATTTCTGGTTATTCCTCATTTTTTATACTGAATTAGAATCAGGTTGTCAATTCCATGAAAAAGCCAACTGAAATTTGTATTGGAACTGAACTTAGTTCTCCGTCTAGAAGGCCAATACATTTATAATAATGAATCTCATCATCTATAAACATGGTACATCTCTCCATGTAGGTCTTCTGTGTCCTTCAATTAAAGTTCTTCCATAAGGATCATATACGCAACTTTTATTAGACTACTTATATACGCTATATTGATTTTGCTGCTGTTGTGAATGGGTTTTTTCAAAAACTAAATTTATTTTTGTGCACATTTTGGAAAACAAAAGCAAAATGGACTTTCATCAAAGTTGACCAAATAAGATTCAGTGAAGAACACACCATTACTATCACAACTATGACTCCTACAGCCAAAGCTGACCCTGACGTGATACATGATTGAAACAGGACTTCAGGTCAATGTTTAACTCATTTTGGGAAACAAGTCATTTTAGGATCTTGCTGTCTGTGAACCACTATGTACTGCTAATTAATGTGAACACGTAGTAAGAACATTTCATAACTGATCCTCTCTTGTCCCTTGTCTGCTCCCCTTAGTACACATCAGTGGGCTTTTACTGACTTATGTATGAGAAGGAAAATCTACAAAATGGTCAGAGAAACCACATCATTCCACCTCTCTGAGCCTCCATCTCAGTGTGTGCAGTGGAGAATCTGCCTGTAGCATCCTTACAAGAACCATTTACATGTCACCTTATGTGTTTGACATACTGCAAACCCATGAACCACCAGTTACTGCTGGCTCACATGGTGTCTTTATGAGAATTAGAAAAGGGCACCCCTCTTCCCAGTGGATGCAGTCCTGTGCCAGGGCACAGGTGTGGTAAGCAACTCATGGGCTGTGTATCAGGCCAAAGTTTGCCAGCCCTGCTGGCCAAGCTCCCCTGACCAAAGAATAACTTGCACACTTATACACAATAGCTGTTATTCATGTTTAACATTTTCCTTTAAATATCTCCTTTAAAGCAATCATGACTTTAAATAGAAAAACAGTATCATTTCCCATAAAGAGAAGAAAATCTTAGAGATGAAAATTTCAAAACAATTGATATTATTTAAAACCTCACTACAAGCTGGACGCAGTGGTGCACACCTGTAATCCCAGCTACTCAGAAGGCTGAGGCAGGAAGATCACAAGTTCAAGGCCAGCACTGACAACTGAGTGAGACCCAGGCTCAAAATAAACAAAAAGGACTGGGGATGCAGCTCAGTGATAGAGTGTCCCTGGTTCAATCCCCGGTACCAAAACAAATGAACAACAACAAAAACCCCCACTTCACTAGATACTAGTGCTAGTCAAAGGTTCTGAGCTGAAACCTAAAGCTTTCTCTCAATTATAAAGAGAAATTTTGTAGCTAGTAGAGGACACTATTTGAATTTATCCTTGATACAATCAGATGAATGAAATATAAATGAGAAATTGAGTTACTGTCTCACTATATAACAATGTTCTCTAATGCTTCCTTGGGAAGACACCAGAACAGTATGCTTAAATGCATTATGAATTCTGTCTTCATAACTAATGATAAAAACAGGGATGAGGATGTAGCTCAGTGGGAGAGCATTTGTCTAGATATGCAAGGCCCTGGGTTCAATCCCCAGCACGGGGCGGGGGGTGGGGGGCATGACACACGACACACAACAACCCAGCCACCATTTGTGAACAACCCTGTTCCAGGCATTATGATAACTTCTATATGTCCTCATCCCATTTTAATACTGAAAATAACTCCAGGTAAGTAGATATCATTAGTCCCAGGTCACAGATGAAGAAACTGAGGTTTGGCTAGATCACTCAAGGTCACAAAGGTGTCAACACTTATTCTAAAACTTGTCCCTTTAGCCTTTATGCCCAAGATATAAAGTAAATATGTATGGAAAGGATTATTTCATGAGCCACAGATAGACAGGAGCCATACTTTATTTACCCAGATGACTGCCACACAGGTTCCACACCAAATTTCTTTTATCCAGCCATAGCTGTCCTGGCTGAAGACTCCCTGGGGTCTGCCTAAAGGAAGTCCCTGTGCTCCTTGCAAATCCTCTTATGAAGAAAAGTCTAACATAAAAATGGCTACAAAGAATTCCTTCTTGGGCCCTAGGGAGAGCTGCGCAACAGTTCAGGTATTGCTGAATTCAATCAGTGGAACCCAGATAATCCTTTTATGAGTCCCCAACAGAACAACTGGATGATCAATTTTACCAGGACAGTCACAAGAAAAATAAATCTATTTATTTATTTTTGCGGTGCTGGGGATAGAACCCAGGGTCTTGTGCTTGTGAGGCAGGCACTCTATCAACTGAGCTACATCCCTAGCCCCAAAGTAACATTTTTCTTAGTTCCCAACACAGCTGGTTCTATGTGGCAGAGTGCAACAGTAAAGGTGCTTTGGACAAAAACCATGTGAGAAACTAGATGCAAAATATGATCAGACTAAAGCTAGGAAAGGACACTCTTGCTTCTCAGACAAGGTGCTGGTAAAGCTCCAAAACCTCCACTCCCAGGACGGAAGTGACAAGGAGTGCTCTGTGGAAGAACTAACAAACCAACTGTGAGGAGAGGACCAGAGAGAAAAGGGAGTAGCAGAGAAAGGGGAGCAGGTGGAGAGGGGGAGGCATGCCTGGCAGGGATAACATAGGGACCAAAGATTTAGGATGCAGGGATAGGTTCCATGCTAGCAAAGAAAACCCAAAAGTACATTTTTTTTTTTTCTTTAACTAAATGAAGGGATGAGCCCAAGGAATCCTAAGAATCCAGAGGACAGAAGATAGAGGTAGAGCTCGCACTGTTAGACCACACAAACATAAGGCCCTGGGCTCATCACCAGCATCACAAGAAGAAAAAGAGAGAATCCAAGCACAGCAGGTCAGAGGGGGATAGAACAGCAAAAAAAGGTCCCAAATACCACATCAAAATTTCAGGTCACACATGTGAAGTGTGTAAGCACACAGGTTCTTAGCTAGCACTGCTGCTTGAGCAGACAGAGTTTGCTGTTGTCTTCCCCAAGTCATCTGCTTTCTCTTAGACATCAGTCCTCCTGGCTGCAAATGCCTGAACCCCCTGACCCAGAGTGGAGATTCAAAGAGCTCTGTCCAGCACTGTTCTCAACTTTTCTGTCATAGAGTAAACAATATGGAGAAATTAAGTACAATCTGGGGGTTAATGCCAAAGTTGAATTGATATATGGATAATTGCTTAAAATTATTTAATGCCCTGATAAGTTTCTTTGCAGGAATGAGCATTCCATTTGAAAATATATGCAAGCACATGCACACACACATACACACACACACACACACACACACACACAAATTTCCTTACAAAACTGGAAAGTAAATCCTCTTATAAAATTCCTTTAAAAAACAAATCCAATCCCTGCCTGAGTTCAAATGATGGGATAATTTACAGCAAGTCTAATGTAGTTGATTAGAGATACCAATACTCCTGAATGTGAATTGTCGAAGTTACTCTATGCACAGGAGAGACATGTGAGGCCTCAAATTAGTATGAAGCATTTGGGAAGGCAGTGTGCACACTCATGGTTTTGTGGTCTTAAACCACCCTGCCAGCCTGGATAAGTCTGGTTAGTCAGGAACCATCTGGTGACAGTGTGCAGCCTGGCTCAGCAGAATTCAGCACAGAGAAGTCTCTGCCTCCCAGAGATGCACTCCCTGCCAAAATCTCACCCTTGTGGCTGCTTCCACCCTTCTAGGGCCCTGACCAAAGACTTTACTAGGCACACACTTTCCAAGTGAAGAGCAACAATCTCCAGTTGGCTTAATTTGTGATTCAGAAAGAAAAAGAGAGAAAAAAAAAGAAACTTTCTTTTCATCTATTTTTAATACCAGTGGAAGCAACTGGATGATGTAATGTATGCTGTTATATTCACTTGTGTCCTTCTGACCTGTAACATTTATGGATCCTGTCCATTATTTTCTTAAAGCTCCACTTTAAGCACTCTGCCCTGCATCTGGCTCATCCTAGGAAGGCAGCAACTTTTTATTCAACTGAACAAAATGATAGTGGGGTGTTAAGAAGCAGCTCGAAAAAACTTAAAAAATAAATAAATAGATAAATAAATAAATAAATAAATAAATAAATAGATAGCTCAACTTCTTAGGGAAAGATCATCTCTCACAGGATCTGGAAATCCACTGCCTATAACAGCATAGGTGAGGGGCTAGCTCCAGGCACTAGCCAAGCAGGCACAGAGGCAAAAACCCCAAAACAAACAGGATGCTGGAAGTTGGCCAAACACAATGATACTTGGAATGCGCAGAGTTAAGAGAGGGAGAAAAGTCCCATGCCTGGAAACAGGGTGGGACCATGGAGAGAGCAGGCAAATCTGGAGGCACACAACCACATCTCAGAATGCCACCCAATCAGACAGGCCCACACCTGTAATCTCAGGTACTTGGGTAGTTCAATGGTAGAGCACTTTCCTAGCATGCATAAGGCCCAGAGTTTTATCCCTAATAACACAAAAAAAGGTGGGGTGAGGAGAATGTTACCCCTAATACTGCTCCTAGAGTTGCAGGTGGAACCACCATTCACCCCCTCTCTGCCACTATCTTGGCTAGAAGAGTAGGTGCTCCAAGGGCCACTTCTCAGTGTCTCTCCAATACTGAAAGAACTTCAGGGCAAATGAGGCCTGAATTTTTCTGGACTGAATCCTTTCTGGGTCTGGTATCTAGCATCACATAGTCACATTCCTCAACACCTTTTATGAGAGGCTGAAGTTATTGGACACCAGCCTAATGCTGGCAACTGATAACCATGGAAAGCGTGAACAGAGCAGAGACCACAGAAATACTAAACAACACAAGGATGCATCAATAACAAAGATCCAGCAGCTGCTCTGGTAAGGGCAAACAGTCCAAGAGGTCGATGGAGGCACACCCAAGCCTATGCAGACACTACTGCCTACTTTCCCAGTAATGCTGCCTGGCAGGATTATTTCAGGTGACAAGTCAAGGCTGGGAAGGTTTTTGCCACTAGACTAGGGCCAGTGGGGAGAGTGCATTATTTAATGAAAACAAGACCCTCTCTCCATGAAACCCGTAAATTTCGAAAATCTCAGCCACATGCACCCTAATAGTCCCCTCAGTTTTGTCACCCCTCGTTCCCTTAGAGTCCTAAACCTTCAGCGAAGATGTGACACTTGCTCCCATCAACATGGGCCGCGAGTGCGCACATCCTCTGCACTTCCAGCGGCAGCCAGAGGAGCAAGGCTTGACCAGCGCGCCGCTGAGCATCCCATCTTTAATGAAAAAACTAAACAGACCCAGAGTCTGGAACATCTCTTGGTACTTAAGAGTTTTCCTGAAGTAATCTTCACCTAGGTGAGCGAGGAGACCCCGCCCCAAGAAAGGCAGGCAAGCAGGGATTCCCCGCTCTGCCTCCGTTGTCTCCCAGGACCACAACCCATATACCCAGCCCTCCGCTACCGGTCCCCCCAGGCCACCATGAAACCGCGGAAGCGACTCCACGCTTGAGCGACTGTCCCCGCCCAAGTTCGAGTTCCCCGGACCCCGGACCCGCCGACCTGTCCGGGACTGCAAGGGTCAGAGAGCGCATTCTTCGCGTCGCCCTCCCCTTCCCTTTGGGCATGAGGGGCATAGTAGGCACAGCACTCCCGGCTGCGAACCGGAACGGGAGAAGGCGGGCAGGGCGGCCCTGCGAGCCTGAGGCCAGGGCCGTCCGGGGCCCAGCAGCCCAGCCTGGGGCGCCGGCTCCGCGAGGAGGGAGCCCCTCCCCCTTCCCGCTCCCGGGCCCCGCCCGGCCTCAGGGCCCCGAGGCGCCGCGGTCCCGAGAGAAGGAAGGCGCGGGAGGAGACAGGTCGGAGGACACTTACTTAAGAGGCTACATAGTTTCACTCCCAGCCCATCTCTGGGCTGCGGCAGCACCTCCCAGGCCCTCTGCTGGGACCTCAGTGCCCACCACCCCTGTGCGGCGGCTCGGCTCCACCGCCCACCCCTTCACACCGCCGTTGGGCGGAGCGGCGCCTCAGCCCGCCCGGCCCAATGAGCGGCCGTCTTTATCCAGAGTGACGTGTACGCGAAGCAATCATTGACTCCGGCCCAGCCGGGGGTGGTACTCAGGCTACTCTTAGCGCTTCCTACTCAGGGTAGCCCCTCCCAAAGTCAACGATTGCGCGTGCCCAGAACATTAGGGGCGGTCCCGAACGCCGATCTGACACTAGGGGTGGGGTCCAAGCTAGGTTTCTGAAAGGAGACTGGACTGCAAGGGGAAAAGAGAACCCCATCCGGAAATTGTCCCACCCGGTGGATTACTGTTCACTGCTCGCTTTGCGGGACACAAGCGCCCAGTCCTACGAGGCACACCGCTCTCTGTTGCCTACAGGATCTAGGAGTCAGTGTCCTTGGGTTCTAGAGCCTTCACTTGCATGGACTTCGTATGAACTAAGTCTTCTTTTTACCCAGTTCTTCTTGCCTTCGTTTCTTCATCTGCACAATAAGGAGAGATTGAATCTGCTGGGTCTCAACATTCCAGAACACTTATAGGGTGCAGAGGAGGTAGAGATGTTAGACCCACACGTGACTTCCCCGCGCCGGGCCCCGCCTACTCCGGGTCCAGGGGGTGGAAGCACACAGAGAGGACTGGGGTGGGCGGGTCTTATGGAACCCGACTCGGCTGCCCTTGGCTGCAACTAAGGCTAAGCGCACGGCTGGGCGGCCCACTAGTCCTGGGGTGGGTCTAAAGAAGGATGGGGTCTGTTTCCCGAGTTTCTCAGGGAGCTGCTGTGGAAAGAAGGGTCATGCAAAGATACGGTGTATGACTCGGAGCGCGTCTGGAAAGAATGAACGAGCGAATGGGAGGCAGCTAACTCAACTCCCTCCTAGCGCTGGGTCTTTGGAGGTGCACGTCGCGGGTCCCTGAAGAGCTCGTCAACAGCTACTGAAACGCGGAGCAAATCACGGGCCATGAGGAGTGTTCGGGCCACCTCACCGCAAGGCTGGCATTCGAGCTGGGCGCGTCCTGCCGCACTGAGGGTGTGAGAGGGGCGCGGGCTGCTGGGTCGCGACGGAGGGCACCGCCATGGCCAGGGAGGAATGCAAAGCACTTCTAGACGCCCTCAACAAGACCACCGCTTGCTACCACCACTTGGTGCTGACCGTCGGCGGTTCCGCGGACTCGCAGAACCTGAGGGAGGAGCTACAGAAGACGCGCCAGAAGGCGCGGGAGCTAGCGGTGACCACTGGTGCCCGGCTGACTGTCGCGCTGCGCGACCGGAGTCTAGCCGCGGACGATCGCGCGGAGTTCGAGTGCCTCTGGGTGGCCTTTTCTGGCTGTCTGGACCTATTGGAAGCAGACATGCAACGCGCACTGGCGCTGGGAGCCGCGTTCCCATTGCATACGCCCCTGCGGCCGCTGGTGCGCACTGGTGTAGCTGGCGATTCCTCCCGCGTAGCAGCTCGCGCCTTGAGCGCCCGCAGCTTGAGGCACCAGGCTGAACGCGACTTCGACGTCTCAGATCTGAAGGAGTTGGAGCGCGAGGTCCTTCAGGTGGGCGAGATGATCAACGACATGGAAATGAAGGTCAACGTGCCCCGTTGGACAGTGCAGTCCCGGCAGACCGCGGGTGCCGAACTCCTGTCCAGTGTCAGCGTGGGCGCCTCCTCGGCCGGCGGCATATCAGTAGAGGAGCGCGCGAGGTTCTGCGACCCCAGCAAGGCTCTGGCTGCTACCCTTTTCAGCGCCGTGCTGCTGGCGGCTGTGGCCCTTGCCTTGAGCGTGGCAAAGCTAGGTTGACACCTGACAGCCACCCCACCCCCACCCCGCCGGCCGCCTGCTCCCTCTCCGGAAACAAGATCCAGGATGGGCTTGCAGTCTGGCCTGTTAAGGGAAGCAGCACAAAAACACCGCGTGTGCATGTGTATACGCATTTCTAACACACCTCTACCTGGGCAGGACGTGATTTTCTCTTGCTGGCCCGGGAGGAGTTAACTTTGCTTGAGCTGTCAGGGCATTACCGCTAATGTCTGCAGGAGCTTTATTCCCTATTAATAGAAACGGTCCACAGTGACTCCAGATCCCTTTGAGTTAATGGGTTAACGCGTGTGCTAATGGGGCATCTTTACACAGAGTCCAAGTTTGGTGCCCCGACTCCTGCAGGCATCTCCCACTCCACATGGGACAGTTTGGGGAAGTGGGTGAGGTGGTATTAAGCATGGAGAGGAGGGTGGTTTTGCTCTTTGTAGGTGGCTGTTCTGTTTTCCTGGACAAGGAACAAACTGCAATAACATGTAAGCAGTTTTTTTATTACCTCAATCCTTTGGGGCCTAAGTTTAGGAAAATGTGCAGATAGAAGTTCATACAAAGTGCTTTCTTTATGGAGTGCTGTTTATGGCAATTTATCCATTAAGTCACCAAAAGCAGTTAAAAGAGGTTTGGGGTTCTTAACTTCCCACTGCTGTACAAGGTCTGACCCTATTTAGGAGACCAAAGAAAATCTGTTAAACCTGCTGTAGCAGAATTGGATCCACCGCACACTTGCCTGCCAAGAAGGGCTCTCCCCAGCCATCCTTGGATGGCTGGGAGAGAGGACGAGGAGACTTTGGAAATGGTCACATACTATGTAAAAAGGCATTTTCTCCTTCTCAGGGGCTTTTTGTTGTTGTTTTTTTTATAGAAATAGACCAGAGTGTTTGATCCTCCTTTGAGGGAAGGCAAGGGAATCCTCTTTGAAGCACTTAATCCTATCTATCCTCGGAATTTGCTTGCTAGCCAATAGGATGGTTGGCTTTGGAGTGAGGTGAACTGCTCCCTGACCCCCACACTATCGGGTCATGTGACATTACTGGCCCACAGAGGTTTTGAGTCAATGAGCTCTGACACTGTGTTAGAATGTAACCGATTTAACTTAAAATTTAAGAAGTTTTAAATATATATATATGCACATCTATACGTATGCATATATATGTATGTATATATATATATGTATGTAAACATCCGAAAGAGAAATGACAGCACCACATGATGTATTATCAAAGCTGTTTTTTAAAATGAAAGACATTGGACGTGCCAATGAGTCAGAGGTCTTTATGTACCCTTAGGTTACAAAATAAATAATTGCATCTATTTTTCAAATCTATATTCTAGAATACAGATTGAATTTTAAGGTTATGAGATTAAAGTACTGGAATCACAAATATATATAACAGAAGTAAACCGTCCTTGCTTCTTTTGTTCTATATATAAGGAAATGTGGAAAGCACCCTTGGTCCCAGGCAGGAATTTGCCTGAACAATGCTGCCACCTCCTGCTTGGAGTCCAGAGAGGGCACTGTCACATTCCTGGGGAAACTAGGCTGAGAAAATAGATGCATTCAACTTTCTAGAGATAATTTAGAACAAAATCAAAAGATTTTGGTTTGGCTGAAAGCCAACACGTTTTGTTTTGTTTTGTTTTGTTTTTCTTTCTCATCCCAAAAGTCAGAAAGGGGACCAGGTGGAGGGAATTGGCAGTTTTCCACAAGAGCAGCTTGGAGGGCCAAGGGACAGAAGCAAATAGCTGGATTCCTGTCTGGGCACCCAATCCTAAGGATCACTCACTATCCTAACCTACTTTCACTCCTCCTCAGCACATAGATTCTAGTGTCAGTAGAGAAACATAGAATCTGTTAGTTTGTGTCTGTGGTCATGCTTTTAAAAGACTCACAAGGTCTTAAGCTTATCAAACCTTTTACAACAATTGCTGAGAGAAGCTCCTTCTGCCTCACTCAATCTGGGTGAGTAAGAATAGGGGCCACTTCCAATTTATTTGCCCCTGACTTGCCAGGGTGTCTTTGGAGATGTCACAGATTTTAACTACATCTCCCACACACGACACAATATGGAGTCTGTTGCCCTCTCCAAAGTCTAATTTCTCTCAGGCAAGAGAAGGCTGGGGCACTTTGTGAACTAGTGTTCACTCCTTCCACCCATTTGCCAGTTCCTTGGATATTACAAGAGCAATCAGATGTGTACCTGTTCTGAGGCTCTCTGCTCAATGAAATTAGTGATGAAATGTTGCAAAAAGAAAAGGCTGAATTACAATAAACATATTTATCCTGTGGGCTTGTTAACCTATACAATACTTTGAGTTTGAAATTTTTAAACATTAGGAGTATTTGGCATTATTTAGAGTTATAACCTTGCATAATGGAACTTTAGCTATGACACAAGCAAAATCACTTTCTGCCTTGTGCAATAGACTGCTCTCTAGTAACTGCTCTTATTCTTTCTTTTTTTCTTTTTTTGGGTACTGGGGATTGAACACAAGGGTGCTTTACCACTGAGCTACACCCCCAGACCTTTTTATTTTCATTTTATTTTTTTAATTTTGAGACAGGGTTGCTGAAACTGGCCTCAAACTTGTGTTCCTCCTGCCTCAACCTCCAGAGTCGCTGGGATTACAGGCAAGTGCCACCATACCCAGCTTCTGCTCTCATTTCCATATACAATTCAAGAGATTGCTTTTTGATGGAAACCTGATTTAATTTTGATGTTTGATATTTAAATCACTATTTTAAACAATAAATTTAAATTGCTATTATACTTTGAAGCAATGTTAATTTTAAAAAATCAAAATGCATTAGCTGTCACTATAAAGACAAGAAGTTGGAATGTCAAGGCACCTATCAGGGGAACTATGTTTTCAGAACAGAGAGTTCTAAATTATTGTGATTAGTAAAATATTAATTGTAATCATAATATCTGTAGGAGAAAAATGCCTGGCAACATTTTATGTGTTCTAAAAACTTAAGCATTTAAATGCCACAAGGGAAAATATTTGTGTGTATCAAATTAGAGCTTTTTTTTTTGTAAATAGAACATGATTTATCTAAGGGTTACAGTAAGTGATGTGTGACATTGAATGACTAAAAAAAGTTATTTGACCCTGAATGACTAAAAAAGTAGTTTTGATTGAAGAGGTTTGAATGAGAACCCTGGTGATACTGTATGTCTTCCCAATGTGCACACTGATCTGTTTTTAGCTACTCAGCCCCTTCTCGGAATGTGCTTCTCCACTCTGTAATGAATGCTTTGTAAGGATACAAGTCTCAAAATGTGAGCCTGTGTGTTGATCTGAGAAATAAAATGTTATAGAATTCACATTCCTTTGAGGTGTGCCTCCTTCCCCAAGGCCCAGCCAGCCGTGATGGGCAGGGAATTCTGCCTCTCTCCAAGTACCTCAACAAGTATTGACGTCCCGGTGCCTCAAATCCCTCATGTGTGAAATAGTGGTCTTGACTGATTAACTCAAAGATCCCTTCTAGATCAACTTGTGTTCAAGAGCTTAAAATGTTTAGAGCTTAAATCTAGAGCTTAAAATGTTTAACATAATGCAGTTAAGCAAAAAAAGATTATTTTGTTGGTTAGTTTGGTTTTGAGTTTTTTGTTAGTTGGTTTTGGTGCATATTGGAACACAATCTTACAGTTCAGTGGTTCTTGTCTAAAATTAGTAAGAAATTAAATTAATTAAAACTCTATATTAATTTTAAAAATCAGAAATAACTAAGCTTACTGTGATTTAGTACACGTCAGAATTAGGGGATGGACTTTAAAAAGCAAAGGTATGGCTAAGGATAAATAAGGTCCTGGGTTCAATCCCCAGCACCACAAAGAAAAAGAGAAAGGGAAAAGGAAATGTGTATGTATGCTATTTATTTGTAGTATTTAAATTAGATGAGGAATATAAACTCAGACTCTTAAGGCTGAGTCAAAGTAAAAACCCACTATGTATTTAAAGAGTTTATTTAGCCCATCAATCAGGTCACCTAAATGGATTCTGGGAAGTTGCAGCTACAAACCTTTGTCATTTGTCCTGGAGGCTGGGGAGAAGGGAATCTGTGAGGAGAGTAGTGGCCTAGGAACAATAACTGCATTAAGCTCCCTAACCTCAGGAAACATGAGGACAGTGGGGGTTGTTCCTATATGTGGCATCAGATGTAGAGTGGAATTAGAGGTTTCCTATCTTCTCTCTGAATGACATTTTATGTTCACAGGTTCTAACTAGAATGCTTATCAATAGGCAAAAATTTAAAGATAATGTGCAGCCTTTATAACTTTGTAGGAAAAATCACCCTCAAATGATCCAGCTATCAACATGTGATCTTAAAAAAAGTATGCTTCATTTTCTTTGCACATGTCTGAATGGAAGTGAACATCATGATCAATATATTTACCCTTCACAGATTTTGTTACATAAACAGATGTTCAGAAATACTTCCAGACTATACATCTCCTGGTGCTTTTCTACAGTACAATTATACTCAGCTTTTAATTCAGGAAGGGATGTATAAAGAACAGTCCCTGCATGAGAGATCTTCCACTGGAGTCAACACAGATCAAAATCGTATTTCAAATATCATTTCCTCTGGCTTTCAGGAATTGACCAAGGTCGATGCTGTGACCCTGTGTCTGTGAGGACAAGGTGGATTTCTGGAAAAACATTCCTCTGGTTTACTTATTCTCCATCTAAATCCATAGAGGATTTTCAGTGTTTTCATCAAAGTATTATGAAATCTTGGGCATGTTTATTTTTTTGGTGTCTGAGAATTTTAAAACCTCAAGGCTTTCATAAACTATGCAAATAAGCTAAATAAGAGCGCCTGTTGTCAAATGAGTATAAGAGTCCTTTTAATGTTCTGGTGCCAGAGGCAAAATTGAGTGTCCCCTCTTTGTTTGGTACGACTTAAGCAAATGGAAAAGATCTATAAAGAAATGTAGATGAATGAAAATATTTATTAAGGTGGTGAAATTATGAATGATGTTTTTTCAATATTTTTATGTAATGTTATGTTATTTTACAATAAAAATTTGAATTCTCTTATATATAAAATGTTATTCAGTTATTAAATATGTACATTTTACCAGAGTCTCAAGTACAATGAGAAATAATTTTTTCAGAACATTTCCCACAAAGTGCAAAGCAAAACACATCAGAATCTTACCCAAGGAGAATCAAAAAGCATGTTTTGAAATGTGCTTTCCATTGCTGTTATTTATCATACTATGTTGAAAGTCCTAAAAATTGAGTGGTTGGGCAAAAGCCCATATGTGAAATTTTCTATATGTGAAAATTTCTATAACTTAGAATCTGATAAAAATCAATTTGAAGGCTAAAGCTAGATACACTTGTCAAAATGAGAAAAGGTATATGTAAAAGAAAAACAATTTGATGCGTGGGTTTTTTTCCCCACACATCAAGAAATTTTATAATAGACCCCAACTTGGATGTCCTATAATTCAATTCTTTTTATTTTTTAAGTTATCAAGAGACCTTTATTTTATTTGTTTATATGTATTGCTGAAAATCAAACCGAGTGCCTCACACATACTAGGCAAGCACTTTACCACTAAGCCACAACTCCAGCCCCTATAACTCAACTCTGACACCAAATACCTGGAGATAGTATCAGATTTCAATCTCAGAGCTCTGTGCCACAGGACCCAGGGCTCTGACTTCAGACACTAATCTGGTACATGTGGCCAGTGCTTCTGACCAAATAGTTATACATTGGACTTCCAAAACCCTCTTCCTTGGATTCGTGGACATTATCAGTGTCAACATGGAGTAACTTGTGTCAAACCCTAACAAAACGGAGCCAGAAGCCCCGTGTATATATGTCTATAAGGGGAATTATGGGAGAAACTCCTCAAAACTTCAATATTCCAGATAAGCCTCTTACACAAGGATACTTACCTAACAATGGCTATCTCTGCCAATGAGCTCATGCCAACTCCTGCAACAAACCCCTATGGCCAGTGGTCTTTGTTTCAAGATGGCTCACATGGACTTCTTTTTGTCTTTAAAAGACTTCCCTTTGCCTCAATACTCTTAGGTACGCTTATGGTCCACCATAGCACGTGTCTCCTGGATTGCAATCCCTAACAGTTCCAAATAAACTCTGCTTTGGAGTGTCAAGTCCTATGTTGACAAGATCAATAATTTGTTAGGACAGCTATCAGAACTCAGGGAAACACCACACTTACAGGTGCCATAAAGAATCTCATAAAGGACACAGATGAATAGTCAGATGAAGAGATGGATATGGCAAGGTCTGGGGTGGAGACTCTCATCTGCACCTTTGAATGTCCAACAACCCAGAAACTTATCAAATCACTTGCTAAAGAGTGTTTACAGAGCTTAATCTGTAGTTATCCCTCTTTCCTGGAGGTTGCTGTGTAGGGTTGAAATTTCCAAACTTCTAATGCGCCAAACACTTTTGGTGACTGGCCCCACCCTGTCACCTTATCACTTCACTAGCATAAATTTGGGAGTTATTAAAGGAACACATTTGACATAAATCTATTCCTATCATTCAGGAAATTTCAAGGATTTTAGAAACTCAGACAGGAGCTAGAGACAAAGACAAATCTATTTGTGTTATGCCATGTATGCAATGAAAAGGTCCAGAAGAAGTTGGAATCTACTTTTTTTCAGTACTGGGGATTGAACCCAGGGCCTCATACATACCAAATATGTGCTCTTGAACAACATCCCCAGCTTTTTTTTATTTGATTTTGAGATAAAACTGTGTAAGTTTGCCCAAGCTTGTATTAAACTTGAAATCTTCCTGCCTTAGCTTCCCAAGTAGCTGGGATTACAGGCACAAGCCACCACAACCAAGTGGAATTTATGCATTTTTAAAGTCAAATTTATTGAGATATAATTTTTTTTTTTTTATTTTTGAACCAGGGATTGAACTCAGGGACACTCGGCCACTGAGCCACATCCCAGCCCTATTTTGTATTTTATTTAGAGACAGGGTCTCACTGAGTTGCTAAGGGCCTCACTAAGTTGCTGAGGCTGGCTTTGAACTCGCGATCCTCCTGACTCAGCCTCCCAAGTCACTTGAATTACAGGCGTGCGCCACCACGCCCGGTAGGTATAATTTAAATACAGTAACATTTACTGAAAGAAATTAACATCAAGACGCAAGGCTCACCGTGGGAGAAGTTCTGTTGTATTGAACAATCACCAGGATTATATAGGGTGGCTAGGGGATTTCCGAGAGGGGCGGGTTGTTGGTAAGTGGTGGGGCGGCAAGCTATTGGTTCCCTGTGTTAACTGCCACATGTAGCTCGGTCATTGGTCTAAGGTTCGCGCCATTAGCGGGGTGGAGCAGGGGAACAACCTGGAAAAGAAGCTCTGCCAGTGCCATCTTAAATAAAGACATGGCGAGGAAGAAGGAGATCCTTATATTTATTGCTTTCAGATGTGCAGTTTTTGAGTTTTGACAAATATAAGTAGTAGAGCCTCTTATCCGTGGGGAATATGTTCCAAGACCCCTAATAGATACCTGAAAGTACTAAACCCTTTCTATACTACATTTTTTCCTACACTTACATACCTAAGATAAAGTTTAATTTATTGTCCTTGCTTTTTCTTCTTCTGATGTTGTGAGATAATAGAATGCCTGTGTGAGATTGAGAGAGGTGAATAATGTAGCCTGAACACAAGCACAACACTGTGACAGACAACCTGACAATAGGGAAGGTTACTAAGTGAATAAGGGGATGGAAGCCTGTAAAGTGTGGATATGCTGGACAAAGGGTTGATTCATGTCGTGGACAGGATGGATTAGACTATAAAAGATATCATTGCTGTACTCATAGCACACAATTAAAAACTTTCACATTATTTATTTCTGGAATATACCATTTAACATTTTGAACCATGGTTGACCTTGGGTAACTGAAACCATGGAAATCAAAATCAAGGTTAAGGGTTATGATAGTTTTCTGACACTTTAACTAGTGCCAGAGATAATTAACTTTTAAAGAGAAACAGGTTATTTTTACTCACAGTTTTGGAGGTTCTTGTCCAAGACCAGGTGGACCTATTGCTTTGGGCCTCTGATGGGGGTTGCTGAATGGCAACAGCAGGGAGCATGTGGCACAGCATATTGTTCACTTCGTGGCCAGAAAGCAAAAGAGAAAGAGGAAGGGACTAGGGTTCCACAATCCCCTTCTTGGGCAAGTCTCCAATGACCTAAGTACCTCCCACTTAGACCCCTGCTTTTCAAAGTTTCCAGCAACTCCAAATTGCAATTCCCTGGGGCAAACACATGGACCTTTGGGGGACATTCAGGATTCAGATGACAGCAGGGAGACTTCTAAACAATCACCTAAGCAAAGACAAATTTGGTTACAGATCTAATTGGCTTTTTTCTTTTTTGTACTGGACATTGAACCCAGGGGCACTCATCCCCAGTGTTTTTGTTTTGTTTTGTTTTGTTTTTTGTTTTGTTTTGGTTTTTTTGAGACAAGTTCTCACTAAGGGTCTTAGGGCTTCTCTAAGTTGCTGAGGATGGCCTTGAATTTGGAATCCTTTTGCCTCAACCTCACAGGTGGCTGGGATTACACGCAAGCCCATGGTGCCTAGCCAGATCAAATTGGCTTTTATTTGTGATTTATGAATCAGGGCAGCCTCCATTTTATAAAAGAGGATGAGAGCTCCCACTGGGTGATACCAGAATAGTGTATTTTTAAAAGTGGAAGCAAGGACACAGAACAATAGGAAAAAAATTGGTTAAAATCAAATCATGTCAAGTTACTTTTTTTAAAGTATTGAACTAGAGGGGACTTTCTTATTTATGAACTCAATAGCCTGGAATCTCCAATTTATAGAAAAAAAAAATCTGTTTTGGAATATATCTCCTTCCTTAAAGTTTCAGTTTGATTATGTGGCATTTAGCAAGAGTGACTTCATTTTGGTTTAGTCTGGTTGGTTGGGGCCTAATGCAGGAGCTTCATCTAAGTGGACTCCCCTAATTTTGTTTAATATCATATAAAAGAAATCCCTACATTTTGAGAAAACATCTTCCATTGCTATAACAAATGACATGAAGCTGGGTATTTTATAAAGGAAAGAAGTTTATTTAGCTCCCAATTTTGGAGTCTAAAAGTCCAAGAGCAAGCAGCCCTATCAGTTTGTCCTCCAGTGGGAGTCCCCAGATGTATCACTTCATAGAAAACGATATTATGACTGGAGTACATGGAAGAGAGAGATCACGTGGTGATACAGAAGCAAGAGAGTAGGGAGGTATCACACTCACACTTTTATAACTATTTATTCTCTGGGGGACTAACTGGGATTAATCTCTTCCAAGGGCAGTGTCCCTAGTGTCCTAATCACCACCAACTGTGCCTCCCCCACTTTTTTTTTTTTTTTGGTACCAGAGATTGAACCCAGGGGTACTTAACCTCTAAGTCACATCCCTACTCCTTTTTATTTTTTAAGACAGGATCTCACTAAGTTGCCTAGGGCCTCACTGAGTTGCTGAGGCTGGCTTTGAACTTGTGATCCTCCTGCCTTAGCCTCTGGAGCCACTGGGATTATAGGTGTGCACCACCGCACCTGGCTTGAACCACATTGTTAAAAGACTCCACCACTTCCCAATATCACCACACTGAGAATCAAGTTTCTAACACATGAACCCCTGGAGGACACACTGAACCTATCCAAACTATAACTGACCTTTTTAAAGCCCTTCTTAAAAAATCCTATGAGAGGGCTGGGGATATAGCTCAGTTGGTAGAGAGCTTGCCTCACAAACCCTGAAGGCCCTGGGTTCAATCCATAGCATCGTAAAAAGAAAATCCTATGAGAAATTATTTCCATGTGGTGAGTGTTGGAGTGACCTGGCTTGTTCTGGGGCTGGTTAAACAAACTCACTTTCAAACTGAAGTGATCTCTCCATGGTCAGCTCCCGAGATCACATTCTCTTCCCACCCTCTACTTCAAAGAGACAAAACCTGATAAATAAGGAATAACAGAAGTAAGTTTGGACTTGCTGAGCTAGAGGTTGAAATACAGCAACACGTCCAGTTTGGAAAGTCTGTTTGTTTGCATTCAGGCATATACATGTTCTAATAAATCAAATCAGACAGTTCTTATTGTAACGACAGCTAGGGAGGATCATTAAAAGCATGAGGAGTCACATGAGGAGCGAGCAACTGTGGTCATAAACCCACTCTCTTGTGACCTAGTGACAGAGAGCAATTGGGATGGCTGTGTGCACTTACTGTCAGGCCTGGAACAGCTGGCAAGGTGCCATGCCACGGGCAGAACAGGACAGGGCACCCCAAGCATATGTTGGTAGGTTTGGAGGCAGCCCCAACACCTGCTGGCCATATGGCCTTAAGTAAATCACTATGAACTGTCTTTTCACATCTCTTGCTTTTTTTTTTTTTTTTTTTTTGGACGTGGGGATTTAACCCCAGGGGTGCTTTACCACTGAGCTATATCCCCTTCCCTTTTCATTTAGTTTTTTTCAAATTTATAGGAAATGTTAATTGCCAGGATTTAATCAGTGCATATTATATACATGTATCTAAATATCAGATTATATGCCATAAATATGCAACTATTGCATTTATTCGTTTGTATGTAATACAGGTGGTCAAAACAAGGGGTACTCTGGCCTTCTATTACTAAACTAAACCTTGGTCCTTTTTTTTTTTTTTTTTTTTGATATAGGGTCTCCCAAAATTGGAGAAGCTGGTCTTGAACTTGTAATCCTTCCTCTATGGCCTCCCAAGTCTCTGGTATTAGAGAACTGTGCCACCACATCCAGCTATACATGTTAATCAAAACAATTTTAAGTGTGTAAAGAGATGGGAAGGTTAACAATTCTGATTTGATCATTAAATACTGTATATACATATCAAATTATGACACTGTATGCCATAAATTTATATGGTTAAAATAAATTATACTCTTAAAGAATTAATAGGAAAGGCTGCTATCAATAAGGTGTAATTGCCATTTTCAGAACTGCTGAGAAATAATCCAGAAAGTGTAGAGAACTGGGAACAATTTTCTTCTTCAAATTTGTAGATGTTCACTGTGTCAATAGCCTCCATATATGTATATATATATATTTTTTTTTTCTTAATATATATATATTTTTTAATGTAATAACAGCCTTTATTAGATGCAATGGTGAATGGAAGGCAGGGCATACCGCAGCTCTTGCTCCTGTGCTGGCATTCACAGATTGGGTATTTGCTCTCGGAAAGTTCCATTTATTTTAATGGAGTTTTATAATAAAAAATGACCAAACACGTTTATGTACAGAGGCAATTAGAAATGCAACTGATTAAAATATTTTGTTCTGGAGTTGTAAATCTTTTCATAAGAACACTTGAGATCAGATAGTACCAATGAGCATTTTACCTTCTCTAGTCCAAACTTTTTCATATTAAGGATACATTCAAAGTGAAAGATGACAGATAAAAGCAGCAATAAAACATCATCAGAAAATGAAGCCTCCAGACAGGAGGATCTCGAGTTCAAAGCCAGCCTCCGCAACTTAGCGAGGCCCTAAGCAACTCAGTGAGACCCTGTCTCTAAATAAAATACAAAATAGGGCTGGGGATGTGGCTCAGTGGTTGCATGCCCCTGGTTCAATCTCCAGTACCAAAAAAAAAAAAAAGAAAGAAAAAGAAAAGAAAATGAAGCCTCCAGAGATTCAAATATGAAGTAAAAGGCAGAATTCTTGATGCATTTTCTGTACGTACTTTCTGTGACAATGAAATATTTCTGGTTCTTTCAACTATAATGCTTCTTATTTCTCTTTATCTTCACTTCACAACTTGTTTCCTGATGTAATTGCTTGACTTTTCTTTTATGATGCAGAATTTCTTTTGGGGAACAGGTTTTTTTTTTTTTTCCTACAAATACAGCTTTCAAAGTTTCAGAAAGTAGAGGAAGTGCTGGAATTTGGGGATGCTCATCCTCTGCTCTTCCCTAAAGTATTGCTCAGGGTTTAGAAGAAAAGCAGGTTTCTTCACTTCCAGCAGCTCTTTCAGGCCTCTGATGCTTAATGACCTAAACGCACCTTCACAACAGCAGGTGGTTGATTTTTTTTTATAATTTCACCATAATAAAGTTTAGGGGTTTTTTTCCCCTTATAAATATCTCTTTCCTCATATTTCATGTATAAATTCATATCTTTCATAGTTTAACTTGGGTCATCCTTGTTTTTCTTGTTAAGTAGAGAATATTTTTTTGGATCTAAACGTGATTCTTCTTTAGAAAACAAACTTTCCTCTTGAGTATTGCTTTCCATTAAATTAGTATTTCTTTCAGGAAGAGACAGACAGTTGTCACTATGCCAATGCTTTGCCTGACCAAAGATCCCAACAGGAGCATCGCAGATTCCAGTCACGCAAACGCTGCAGTCTTCAGAGGAGGAGATAATCAGTACATGGCCACCTCGCTCACACACCTCCAAGGAAGTTGCCTGGTTCTCATGAGGTTGGAATGATCTTCTCAGAGTTGTTCTTACTGGAATTAAAACAGTACTCCTTTATATTCCAGATTTTCAAACATCCATCAAGATCTCCTGTGTATCGGTTCAACTTATTAATAGACATAATAATGGATCCAGCTCCTTTATGGGCCAAAAATTCAGCCAGAAGTTGTTTCTTAAATGTTTCCCAGAATCTGACATAACCACACCCACCACATGATACCAGGTTAGCCTAATGGCTATGGAGAATAAGAAATCCCCATGATAATGAGGCCTGAGAAAAAGAAGTACAAATGAAGGCCATACACTGACAGCCTTCATCTCCCAGGACAAATGTTTTCCAGGTGCCAGCCAGCTGCAGACAGGGAGGAGGTGTTTAATCGCCTTATAGGAAACAGTCTCTGGGAGGCGTTCATCTCCTCCAGAGTAAATCCTCTTCAGACACTGTCCACAGTTCTTAACCCAAAAGGCTCACATTCCTGAGTGTCCAAGCAAATTGACAGATGTTCATTAGACCACCCCTCAATATAACCTATATAAATCCAGTCCCTTTCTTGGTTCAGTGGCTCATTTTCCCCCTGGAGTGTGGGTCCATGGGTACCACTTCATCCCTCTGAATGAAGAACTGAGATGACCTGTGAGGTTTGTATCCTGCCTGGTCTTTTCATGCTAACATTTTGGTTCCCTGACCGGGAATGGAGAGCGAGGTAACATTCCCTACTTCCCTGCAACCCCTTCCCTTCCTCCACAATCAGTTAAACAGCTGAGGAGGCCTGGAAACTGACCGTGATCTGCCGGCACCTCCAAGACCCTGTGAAAGCTAGGAGGACCCCAGCCACCGCTCACAGGAGCTACGGCTGAATCTGCAAACTGACTGCGTTCCCCACCCTGTTGAAAGCGGGCCTCTCCTGCCCTTTGCCGTCCACTTCATAGAGGAGACATTTGGTGTGAGAGATGGACGGAGGGCCCAAGAAAGCTGAGTCCACCCAGCCCAAGAGAGCTGAGTCCACCCAACCAGGGCCACTCTCTGGTGCTGTACAAAGGCTTTGGGTCTGAAGTCTCACTCCAACAGCCCTTAGGGGTACCAGATGTCAACTTCTGTGTAGGAGAAGTTTGGTGCGTGAGACAGGAGGAAGGCTCAAATGCAGCTAAAGGCATCTGGCTGGGGCAACTCCCTAGGGTTGCACAAAGGCTCTGAGTTCAGCATCTGACCCCGACAGCCTTCAGGGGTACCAGGTATCAACCACCTACTAAACTGTTGTGGCTTTATGCCATGTGAACAGTAAAGGGGCTTCTATCACTCCCTTGTTGGCATTAAAGGAGGCCACCTCCACTCTCCCCCCAATCTTCCCTTCCCTTGCACACCCAGCAAACCTCACGAGTCAGGGACCTACCTACCTTGCCATTTTGCTTCTACATCTGCTGCCAGCCTTCTCATCCCTTCTCATCCCTTTGGAGTGGTAAGACTGTATTCATTAACCAGGGACCCAGCCCCTCATTCATTTCTTCTCTGCTGGACTCCCCTGTTAGGCATCCAGGGACCCAGTCCCTTACCACTGGGATTGAGGGAAAGACATTTCCCCAGTCCCTCGTGGGGAAGTTCAGTCTGGGACTGGCACGCCAGGTGACATAAAGAGTGCAGGGAACGCTTTGCTCTCACTTGTCACTTCTGTCCATCCTCTCCAAAGATGGGGACTACCCAATGAATTCCCAGAGACACCCCCTTGGACTGTCTCTCCACCAATTTTAAAACCCTCTATATGCTGACCTCCAAATTAAACGCCTCATTAAGCTCAGTACTCAGATCTGGCCACAATACAAATTGGATAGCCAGCATATGTGGCCCAAATATGGAACTCTCATTAAAAAGATTCTACAAGCTTTAGAAAAAATATTTAACCCGAAATGGCAAGTACTTGGAACTCTTTATCCTCCTCCCCTCAAACCCCTCCCCATATCAGCCTTATACTATGTTGCAGTTACTATGGACAAATTCACAATCACCTTCCCCATTCACAGTCCCAGAGATAGCTGATTAACCCCCTTCTTACAGGTCCAGGGGCCCCATAGCCTCTCCTGAGGCCTCCCCTTCCCCTTTGGGTTCCCCAAAGTCCAACAGCTCCCCCATCGGACCTCCCTTCACAAACAACAACTGTTTTGAGTATTACATTACAGAGTCTAAAATTTCCTTTAAAAGTTAAACTTGGTTAATATAAAAACATCAATGTAATTGTGGTACTATTACTCTTCTTTTTATATTAAATATGTTCATATCTTTCAGGTATACAAGTCTTTAAAGGAGGAAATTTAAAAGAACATTTTTATCAAGCTGCTGTTCTCTAAAACTAAATTTGCCTGGAATGGTGATTTTAAACTTAAAAGAATAACAAATTTAATTGGGGATTTCTTCGTATTACTTAATGTTCTGTAACTGAGCCTAAATCTTATGTTACTTTCTACACTGGGATAAAAATGTAAATGTATTTCTAAAAGATAATAAGAGCCTAATTGTTTAAAGGTTAGTATCTGTTTAAAGGTAAGTATCTTCAAACATGAAAGCATTTTGCCATTTTTCCACACAAAAGGGAAGTTAAAAATTCTCTCAGCCTTTCTTTAATTCATGTTTTAAATATAATGTTATATTATATTAACTAATGTTCATATAGACTCCAGAAACAATATATACAAACTTTGTAAAATGACATTTAAGAAAGAGGCAAAGATCAGCTTTATAACTAAAATACTTTACCTAAAATTTGCCAAGAGCCCCACCTTATTTAAGAGAAGGTTCTACCTCCCACCTCACTACATGTTAGAATGGCTAACATGTTAGAATGTTAGAACGGCTCCAAAATAGGCCAGAATTTAACTCATTTAAAATTGTGTTCAAAAGGTTGATGTTTGTTGGAAAGATCACTGTGATCTCAAACAGGGATATAACGTATAATGCCGCCAAAATTCAGAACAGCTATTACACAGACTGAACATGTTTTTACTCTTGCTAATTTCATTTTGTATTTTCCTTGTTACCTCTATAACTGTTGCTTATTAATATTTTAGATATACTACTTTAAGAACACACAATCCAGGCTAATTTGATATAATAAACGACCACCTACAAGGCATATAGGATAGAAGACTAATTTCTAGTACTAATACAGACCCCAATGAAATATAAGGGGTAAATGACTGTAAAGTTATGGACATTGAAGTTAAAGACCAGTTAAAGTCTGGTGAAATTGACTTGCTAGATGTTTAACACCAAAGCTTTAAAATTAAGGTTAAAATAAAAGGGCCAAGAAAACCAATATTTTGTTTGGTTCTTGCGCTCTGAGTCAGCCTAAACCCAGGGAACTAGAGAACTTCTCTAAGGAACTTTGGAACTCTGGGCCACATAACCTCCCGATTAGGGAGATTAATGAGACCACTGGAGAATGGAAAGCCAGTCAGTACACCTGCTGCGAAGACAAGGGTCATTGGAAAAGGGAAACACCTCTAATGCTTCCAAAGGAAGCCAGCTCATCAAAGAGACCCTAACCCATTCTGGCAAGCAGATGGCACTAAGAACTGAGAAGCTACTCTTCAGTTCCCCAAGAGTGACCCTTCTGGGAACTCAACTGACTCTTAGCAGCAGAAATGAACAGGGTCAGTTCAATGAGCTTGATCTTAAACACCTAGCAAAAACAGTTAGAACCAAAATACAACCATGTCTGGGCATTTAGAAAAAAAACAATAGCTCTTTTAAATAAAACTTAAGATGTATACTTGTGTCAGTCCTCAGTCTTGATGCTCCCAACTTATTCCCTTTCCAATAAGGCTAGAAACATCCACCGAGATTAAGGAATTCTTCCTCACAGCATGTGTATTAAATCCCTATTTTATTGCCTGAACCTATTCAAGTACAATATAATGCCCCACAAAACATACATTGTGTTTAATATAAAAACAGTATATTACAACAATGCGTCAATCAGATTATATGGCAGACTCTAGGACAAATTGTTATAAAGGCCAATAGCCCCCTGGCTCCCTGTAAAAATACTAAACATTTCGTCTGGTGGTTAATAGCTGGCATTGTTACCTTGGCTGAGATAACCGCCTCTGAATTTTACTGAAAACTTTTCCTGGTCAAGTACATACTGACCAGGAAATTCTAAGTGAGGTCCAGCAACTAAAAGATTGCTTCATATGGCTAGGAGAGCAAGTACAAGATTTACAGTGGACTCAGAGACTCCAATGCCATTATAATATTACTTTCACGTTACTAGGTTTCCATACAATGACGCTAAGGTTCAATGGCAGAATGCATGTAATCATTTAATGAGACTTGATCCTTTTCATAATGCCTCATTGGATGTGTTGAAATTACAAGCTCAGGTTCTGGCCATGACTAATGCCCAAACACCTACTTTTGATAATGAAAAAATTTGGAGCAATTTAGTTGAAGGGATATCTTCCCTTAACCCTTTTAAGTACTTTTCCACACATATAGCTGGGTTACTAGCCTTAACAATACTGTTAATTGTGTCTCTGGTCTTATTTTATGTAATCTGTTGAGCACAATGGAAACACTAAACCATCAGGAGAACATGGTCCCAAGATTAATCATGCTTGCTATGCTCCAAAGGAATTGAGCCCATGAACTCATGGGAAGGGCACCTCAAATCTGATCGGTCCTCGACTAAAATTAACAAAGCCCTCGATTAAGTTACATGCTAAAATATTTTTTCTCAACACTGATACATTAGTTAGCCTTCCACATAATACCTTTAGCATTAGTAAGTTATAATAGAATAATACCTTTAGCATTAGTAAGTTAATTAGTCTTCATTCTATGTGCTATTATTATTTCCCCTAACCTAATCAACTAGTTAATCTTCACTTATTACTGTAATGTTTTTCTTCTCCCTAGTTTTAGTTTTACAGTTTTTTTAATAAAGTGGTCAGCTCAGCCACAACCGCCAGAAAACATCTGAGAACATATCCACCCCCTCCCCCCTCACCGCCTGAACTCCTGGAGCAACATAAAAAGAGTTAACATCCCTTGGATGACCTTGGGACTTCCCTCACACATCCCCCTCTGATCGCCCCCATGTTCACTTCCTGAACTCTGAAAGGAAGAGCCCACCCCCCCCTTCACCCACTCCCAGTTCTAAGAAGCTAAAGAGTCATCGCCTGATTTCCCTTTCCCTTTCAGAGTCTGGAATAATGGATATGGTGAATGAGAAATCCCCATGATAAATGAGATCTGAGAAAAAGAAGTAAAAAATGAAGGCCATGCACTGACAGCCTTCATCTCCCAGGACAAATGTTTTCCAGGCACCAGCCAGCTGCAGACAGGGAGGAGGTGCTGTATCACCTTTAAAGGGAACAGTCTCTGGGAGGCTTTCATCTCCTCCAAAGTAAATCCTCTTCAGGCCCTTCCCACAGACCTTGACCAAAAAAGTTCACATTCCTGAGTGTCCAAGCAAACTGATATTTGTTCACTAGACCACCCTCAAAATAAGCTATATAAACCCAGTCCCTTTCTTTGTTCAGTGGCTCATTTTCCACCAGAAGAGTGGGTCCACTGGCACCATATCATCCCCATGAATAAAGAACTGAGATGACGTGTGAGGTTTGCGTCCTGCCTGGTCTTTTGGTGCTAACATAGCACCTTAGGGTCTCACTAAGTTGCTTAGGGCCTCACTAAGTTGCTGAGGCTGGCCTTTAACTTGCAATCCTCCTACCTCTGCCTCCCAAGTCTCTGGGAGTATAGGTGTGTGAATCTGTGCCTGGCTCTCTTGTCCATTTTTCTACATAGTTTTAGGTTTTTCCTTATCCATAAAACAAACAACAAACAAAAAAACTCTAATCCTTTGTTTTCCAGGCACTAGCCAGCTGCAGACAGGGAGAAGGTGCTTTATCACCCTTAAAGGAAACAGTCTCTGGACAGATGTTCCAGGTCATCAGCTCATTTTTCCAGTTTATCATATGTCGTAGACTCTGTTTTAGTGTTTTTCATTTCAATAATTGTACAGGAAGTTAAGTTGATCAGATCTTTTCCTTTACGATGCCTAGAGTTTGAGTCAAAGGTTATAGAGGAATTTACCTGTTCTCTTCTGATATTTAGATAGTTTTGTCACTAGAGTGTTAGGCCAGAGGCCTGATGCTGGGGATCCAAAACATCAGGTCTAGTTACTCACCCCAAAAAACAAGCAGAAAAACTAATGATGAAAAGCATGAAAGGAATTTTAATCCGTGTAGCTGGGAAGACAAGGGAGCCCGCTAGTTCTTAGTCCTTTCTTTGAGGGGCTGACAATGACTTCAAGGTTTTAGTGAAAGGGGAATGAGGGCCAGTGTTAGGGGTTTGCATAGCTCGAGGTTTCTCATAGCTGCTGAAGCAGGTGAGCTTGATCAGGTATGGTGTGTCCACCATTATCTCAGGATTAGTTAAATAGGGCCTTGCCTGTGATAGAAAGTTGCTGTTTCCTGAAGGGGAGGGAGTAGCTTCAAGTCATCACAAGATAGTTATTGATCGAACTTTGCAATCCTCCTACCTCTGCCTCCCAAGTCTCTGGGATTATACGTATGCACCACTGTGCCTGGCTCAGAGCAAAGGAGACAGATGCAAAAGGAGGCAGAGATGCCAAGTCTTGAATCCTGCTTTTAGCCACTCACTGGACATTTGCAGGCAAAAGTGAAGAGTTCAAATCTTTGATACAGTTCCATTTCTTTATCCACTATGGGAGAGAGCCTCCAAGAGGATTCGATCTCTATATATTTTTTCTCCCTCTCACATTGACTAGAGCTGACCAACGTAACAAAAGAACACTGTGGAAATGATGTGTGACTTTTGAGGGTAAGTCATAATAGGCATCAAGGTTCTTTCCTCTCTCGTAGATCACTCTTTCTAGGGGAAGTCAACTACCAAGTCCTGAACACATTCAAGCAGCCCTAGGAAGGATCCTTGCCATGTGAATGAGCTACTGAGGACTTGGATCCACCAGCCCCAGTCAGACCCCAGCTGACATGTTTACCATGGGAGATAATGAATCAGAACCACCAGCCAAGATGCTCTCAAATTCCACATCTACCAAAACAGTGAGATAATAAATGTTGTTTTAAGCCACCCAGTTTTGGAGAAATTTGTCAGCAGCAATAGGTAAGCAATATATCCATAATTTGTCTTGTGAGCACAGCACATTCGATTTGAATTTGATACTTCTATGTCTTTTGAATTTGATACTTTTATCTTTTTTGATGCTCAGGGGCTGTTCTCTGCCTTTATTCTGATTCTTGGGTACAGTTCAGATAACTGTTTTTGTGGTCTCTGGTTCCATACATAAACTGGTATTGCATCATCACAGTCTTCTGAGACATGGCAGCATCTGATTTTGGAGACAGTTATGCCTTGGTTAAGATTCCGTTTCTGTCGTTTTGTTCTGCACTCCAGGGCTTGATCATTAATTCAGGAGTGATCAGTCTCTGGGAAAACCAGCTGATATCAAAACAAACATTTATACCCACAAAACCATGGTGCTGTTTTGCAGTGAATAGTGTGTCCTTTCTTTTTTTAAAATTGTTTTGTTCTGATTAGTTATACATGACAGTAGAATGCATTCTGACACATCATACATAAATGAAGTACAATTTCTCCTTCATCTGGTTGTACGTGATGTAGAGTCACATCAATCATGTAGTCATATATGTACATAGTGTAATAATGTCAGTCATTCTACTGTCCTTCCTACCTCTATGCCCCTCCCCTCCCTTCACTTCCCTCTACCTAATCCAAAGTAACTCTATTCTTCCTTTGCCCCCCCTTATTGTGAATTAGCTTTTGCATATTAGAGAAAACATTTGGCCTTTGGTTTTTTGGGATTGGCTTATTTCACTAAGCATGATATTTTCCAGCTCTATCCATTTACTGGCAAATGACATCATTTCATTGTTCTTTAAGGCTGAGTAATATCCCATTGTGTATATATTTTATACCTCATTTTCTTTACCCATTCATCTGTTGAAGGACACGTAGATTGGTTCCACAGTTCAGCTATTGTGAGCTGAGCTGCTCTAAACATTGATGTGAGTTTGTCACTGTATTATGCTGATTTTAAGTTCTTTGGGTATAAACTGAGGAGTGGAATAGAGAGGTCAAATGGTGGTTCCTCTCCAAGTTTTCTGAGGAATCTCCATACTGCTTTTCATAATGGTTGCACCAATTTGCAGTCCCACCAGCAAAGTATGAGTGTACCAACATTTATTATTGCTTGTGTTCTTGGTAATTGCCATTCTGACTAGAGCGAGATGAAATCTTAGTTTTGATTTGTATGTCTCTAATTGCTAGAGATGTTGAGTGTGTCCTTTCTTGATATTTAATCCCCCCCATATATAGGTAGCTATCTTTAAAATGAGGTGTTAACTTTTTAACTTATAGGGACTTGTAAGCATTATATAATACTTAAAAAGTTCCTAGTACCTCACACATAGTAAATGCTTAGAAAATATTACTCCTAGAATTGAAGGAATGTGACTTCAGTCTCCTTCTTTTCTCTGCATATTTAACCAGTTATCACATTGTACCAAGTCTGTTATGCTTTGGATCTGGAAAGTCCCCCCTAAGCTCATATGTTGAAGACTTGGATTCCAGTGCAGCAATATCAGAAGGTGGGTAAAGGGTTATGGAGAATAATATCCCTGCAACATATCACCAAAGAAAACTGGAAGCTTGGCTCCGGAGAAAGGAGGGGAAACTCACCAAGAACAATGGGCCCTGGGGAAAAGGAGCAAATACTGAATGCTGGGCCCTAAACCATGACCTTCCCCCATGGCTAATTAGACCTAAACAGAAGCACAGCAAATACCAGTGGGCAAGATTTGAGTACTCATCCTTGGGATCTGGACTCTTATCTTCCCAGACAACACTGAGTTTCAACCTCTTTACAACTGCCTTCCTAAATTAAGGTTTTAACCTGTTCAACTAGCCCCTGACTGTCAAGACTGCACATACACAGCTCCCAGTGATTACATCACTGTACCCTATAAAACCCAAATCCCCTCTGTAACTGAGGGCCATTTTCCCCATCTGGAGTGGCCCTGAATCTGCAAAGGAATAAAGGTTTCTCTGAATCCGTGGAGGTCTGCTTCCACTCCCTTTGTGCTTACACTTGGTCTTACCGAAAATGATTGGATCATGACGGTTCTGACCTTATCAGTGGACTAACATTTGATAAATTAATAATTTGAATGGATTACTGGAGGTGGTGGAAAGTGTAGGCAGGTGGGGCATGGTTGGAAGTAGGTCACTGGCAGGTCATGTACACCCCTAAGCATATATCTTGTCCCTGGTACCTTCCTTTCCCCACCTAACCCACTTCCTGACTGCCATGAGCTGAGTTTTCCATTCAGGTTGCACAGAAATGTACAACTTGGCATCTGGTTCATCCGTTCATTTTTCATTAGCATGGTTCATCTGAGCTTGTAAAGCTCTTGGAACATCCTCTCTTCCTTCCCCAAAGGTAACACTCATATGTCCACCTCAGTTTAAGGGAGAAAGTCCTACAGGTCTCGGATTTTAGTGGGACAGGTGTTATCAGGCCTTGGTTTCCACCCCATTTTTACTATGGCAGGTCATGAACACCCTTAAGGTTGATCCAAGTGTCCTAAGTGGGGTTAATGCAGCCCTCCTTTCAGGTAGCAGTGAACAGCAATCGCTCGCTGGTGGTTAACAGACCTGATCCCGCGAGAGTTGAGGGCATTGCCCGGCAATGCCCGGCTCTGCTGAGGGCATTGGCGCGGGTGCTGAGTCGCGCTGGCGTCACGCCCCTCCCAGAGGCAGGCGCCGTGCGGGTGAAGGCTGACCTGGAACTCATCCTAAAACCCAGAAGGTCGCCGGGGTTGGTGTGAGGCCCTAAACCTGTCCAGGAGCTCCAGCCCGCGCCGGAACCCGAGTTACAAACTCGCGCGCCACCGCCCATCATGAGCGGCCCGCTGCGGCCGAGCCCAAGCGCCTGGCGGCAGGCGGCCACCGTAGTGCTGGCTGCCGGCTGGACGCGCCCGGGCGCCGCCGCTCAGTCACGGTCCCCGCCACCCTCCGAAGGCTTCCGGCTGCTGCTGCTGCAGCGGTCCCCGAACCAAGGCTTTATGCCCGGTGCGCACGTCTTCCCGGGCGGCGTGCTGGACGCGGCAGATCGCTCTGCGGACTGGCTGCGTCTCTTCTCCGCGCACCAAGGGCAGCCGCGCTTCGGCCTGGGCCCAGCGCCGCCCCGGCGAGCCTCTTTCCCGGTGCTGCCCGATTCCGCGGACGGACACATCGGCGCGCTGCCATATGACGTCGCCATGCGCATCTGCGCCATCCGCGAAGCCTTCGAGGAGGCGGGCGTGCTGCTGCTCCGGCCCAGGCACTCCCTGCCGGGCCCCGAGCCCCAGGGGCCCGCTCGGGAGCCCGGCCTCGCCCTGGACCCTCCGCAGGGCCTGGAAGCCTGGCGCGCGCGCGTCCGCCGCGACCCGAGCCACTTCCTGCTCCTGTGCGCGCACCTGGACTGCACTCCAGACATCTGGGCGCTGCACGACTGGAGCGCCTGGCTCACGCCGTTCGTGCGTGGTGGCAGTCGCCGCTTCGACACGGCATTCTTCCTGTGCTGCCTGCGCGAGCCGCCGCCGGTCTATCCGGACCTGGCGGAAGTGGTGGGCTGCCAGGTAGGGCATCCACGGGGACCAGGTGGTAAAGCATCCCTGGGTTCAATCCCAAGTACCAATAAATGAACAAACGGATAAATAAATACAGGAGAACACATGTGTGGGTCATATGCAAATACTACACCATTTTATAAAAAGGACTTGAAACATTCGCAGATTTTGGAATCTGAGGCGAAGAGTCCTGGAATCAAGTCCCCACAGATACCAAGGGACAACTGTACTTCTCTCTCTCCCCTCCTTTACATTCTGCAGTTATCATACTTTCATTTCTGTTAACTCTGCAATTATTTTTCCTTTAGGCATCTTTGTTTCTTCTTCTCCCAGTCCTAGGGATTTAACCAGGGTCTTGTGCATGTTGGGCAAGCACTCTACCACTGCGCTGTATTCTCAAACCTTTGTATTTTATTTTGAGACAAGGTCTTACTAAGTTTCCCATGCTGGCCTTGAACACTCCTGAGTTTCTGGGATTATAGGCGTGCGCCACTGTGTCTGTTTTAGACGATCTTGCAAAGACTGTGAAATGAAGGGCAAAATGTCTTATGTTTACCATTTGTACTGCTCTTCATTTCTTTTTAATTTTTTTAGATGTTGATAAATCTTTATTCATGTATTTGTGTGATGCTGAGAATGGAACCCAATGCCTCACACATGCTAGGCAAGCGCTCTACCACTGAGCCACAACCCCAGCCCTCTTCATTTCTTTATGTTGCTCAAAAGCTACAACTGGCATCTCTTTGATTAAAGTACTACCTATAAATCCCAACGTCTCAGGAGACTGAGGCAGGAGGATGGCAAGTTCAAAGCCAGCCTCAGCAACTTAGGGAGGCCTTAAGCAACTCAGCGAGAATGTCTCTAATAAAATATAAAAAAAGGGCTGGGGATGTGGGTTGGTGTGGGTTCAATCCCTAGTACCAAAATTAAGAAGAATATAAAGAATTTTCTATAATATGTCTTAATGTTCAGATCTTCCAATAATCCTCTAAATTTTGTTGGTCAGAAAAAGACTTTTTTTTTTTTAACCCTTATTTTTGAAGGCTATTTTATAAGTTGACAGTTTTGTTTTATTTTTTCCTTTCAGTACTTAGAGATGTTGCTTAATTATATTCTAGCTTACGTGCATTTCTTATGAGAAGTCTGCTATTACTATTTATCTTTTTCCCCCTCTACATTAAGTGTGTTTTTGGTATGTGTGGCTCCTTGAATACTTAATTTTAGTCATTGACATTCAGCAGTTTTATTCTGATGTGCTTTGCTTTCTCCTTGCTCCCTTTCTATCTTCCGCTTTTTCTTTCCTTTCCTTTTTGTGTTAAGGATTGGACAGAGAGCATCACCAGTGCTAGGCAAGCTCTCTCTACCACTGAACTACTTGCCCCTCCGTTCCTATCTTTTCTTACTCGCTCATTTCTTCAAATGTTTCACACCTCCACCTATTTTGTGACTTCAGTTACACATCTTAGACTCTTGGTAATGTTTCATTGGTCATTGATGCTCATTTGCTTTTTTCAATCTTTTTTTACTCTATTTCATTTTAATAAATTCTATTGCTTTGTTTTCAAATTTACCCTTGTGAAGTATCTAATCTGCTGTAAATACCATCCCAGTGTATTTTTCATTTCAGATATTATTCACGTCTAGAAGCTCCATTTAATTCTTTTTAAATATTTTCTATTTCTCTCATCATGCAGATATCTTCATCTGCATCTTTGAACCAGTGAAACATAATGGTAGGTTAATGATCTTTTCTGGCTGGGCACAGTGACTCAGGCCTATAATATCTCAGTGATTCAGAGGATTGCAAGTTTGAGGCCAGTCTAAGCAATTTAGTGAGATCTTGTCTCAAAATAAAAAGGATTGAGGATGTAGCTTAGTGGTAAAGCATCCCTGGATTCAATCTCTAGTACAGACAAACAAAACAAAACAAAAAAAACTTCTCTGCTAACTCCATGTTATTTGTAATTTCTTGGTCTTTTATATTGACTGATTTTCTCCTAGTTATGGATCACATTTTCCTGCTTTGTCATTCTTACAATTTTTCATTGGATGTTGGGTATTGTGATTTTTATTTTGTTGAGTGCTGGATTTTGCCATATTCCTTTATATAGTGTTGGACTTTTCCTGGCAACAGTTACTACAAATTAACTTGATCCTTTTGAGTTTTGTTGTAAATGGTTTTAGGGTGACTTACAGTACCCTTTATTTTAGTGCTAATTTAGCTGTATTTTCATTGTGTGACTGCTATAGAGTTTATTTGAACATTCCTTATATTGAATGGTTGGAGGGAATTTGAAAAATTCTTGACCCTACATGAGGTCTGGGAATTTAGTTTTAAAACTTCCAGGTAATTGTTCCTTCCTCTGGTTTCACCTTTTCCTTTCTCATATGGTTTTACCTTATGCATGGCCAGATGCATGTGTGGCCAAGATTCAGAGGTGCTCTGTATAGATTTTTCTATGTAGCTCCTTCCTCTTAGGTCCACTGTTTTCCAAATGCTAGGCTGTGTGAGCTTCCCAAATTCTGATCTCTGTGTTCTCAAGTCAGTAAGAATCCTAGACTCTGATTAGGTTCTCTCTCCTTGTCCTGAAGTCTAGGAATTATTTTTAGGCAGAAACCCCAGACAATGGTAGGGTTCACCTCATTTGTTTTTCTTTTTTGAGAAATTATAGTACTGCATTTTTCAGTGTCTGGAAATAGTTGTTTCATAGATTTTATCCAGTTATTTATTATTTACTTGGTGGGAGGAGTATAATTCAAACTCTAATGGATGGAAGAAGAGGTTCCAATAAACAGTTTATTTTGTGATGGGCCTCACTATGTTGCTCTGGCTGGTCTTGAACTTGTGGAGTCAGTGATCCTCCCACCTCAGCCTCCTGGGTTCAGGTGCTATATATGTACATCACCACACCTGGATAATAATTCTTAATATGGCTTAGATCAGTGATTCCCAAATGGGGGAGATTTGCCCATGCCATGGGGGTACACTTGGCAATGTCTGAAGACATTTTTCGGTTGTCACAATTGGGGGATTGTTATTGGCATGTAGTCAGTAGACCCTAAGGATGCTGCTGAATATCCCTGTTTCAGTGCATAGACACTACCCCTCAACAAAGAATTATTGGCTTGGTATCAGTAGTGTTGAGGTTTAAATATCTAGTAGAAATGGTGGAATTTGGAGCCAGATGCCCCCAGAGTTTGAAGCCCAGATTTTCTAACCAGAGGAGCTACCTGAATATCCTCATCTGTAAAATGGACTTTGCAGCATTATTCTAAGGACTAGAAATATTTTATATAAAATATTTTGAGCACAGCTTTACTGGTAACAGGTAAGCAACAAATGATAATATTGTAACCGATGGTCTCGAATAATCTGAACAGGTTGGATTAAGTGGGAGATGGCTGTCATTTTGCCTGTTATTGAATTTACATGACCAAGAAAGCAGAATGCCCTGGAAATAACTTAATGATTGGGTAACTTTGAGACCCAGAGCTTTGACTTTCAAAATGCAGTCTTAGCCAACTTCAGAATGATCTGGGGTGCTTTCTTAAACTCAGATTTCTGGGCCCTCTACCAGGATCAGAGGGATGTAAAGATTTAAAAGGCCTCTCGGGATAGTTAAGCACATATAGGTTCACAAACCTTTGATCCATAGTCACCTAAAGTAGAAGTCAGTTTTAACTCTGAGTTGTGGGGAGGGGGTTAGAAAAACTTAGTCCTGGTGTATGAGAACTGGCCACCAAAGGAGGAAGGCACTGAAAGGCCAAAGAAAAAGGCAGATAGATCCAGCATTGCACAAAGTTGGAATTTATTAGGGACTACTGCATGTCTTGGGCTGTAGCAGGACAAGAGGACTCCCTACATTCCAAGGTAGGAGGGAGGAGTTTTTATGCTAAAGTAAAGGGTGGGCTGCAGTGCAAGTGGAATGGACCTGGGCTGTCTCAGAAACTATTAATGTTGTCATTTGTCAGTTAAGAAACGGTTCAGGTGTTGCCAGGTGCAGTGATGCATGCCTGTAATCCCAGCTGCTTAGGATGCTGAGGCAGGAGGATCACAAATTACCCAGGCCTAACTGAATAATTTAGCAAGCCCTAGTCTCAAAATAAAAAAGGGCTGGATTGTGGCTCAATGGTACAGCACTCCTGGGTTCAATCCCCAGTATCCGAGAGAGAGAGAGAGAGAGAGAGAGAGAGAGAGAGAGAGAGGACAGAGAGAAGAGAGGGAAAAGGAGAGAGGAAGGAAGGGAGGGAGGGAGAAAGAAAGGGTTTGGGTATCAGTGGCTAGGGAAAAATACTAGGCTGTCAACCTGTCTGTCCTATAGGGTTTAGGAGAGGCAAAATGGCCCTTACAATCAAGATGGCAATGGGTTCTTCTTAGTGTAAGCAGCTAGCTTAGTAAACCAGCTAAAGAAAGACCTTTGGGGGTTTTCCCATACTCCTTGAGTCAGCTCTATTTATCTCAGGGTCTGTGAAGGAAAGCTGTGGAAGGAGAGCAGTTTGCAGCAGTCTGCACCACTTGAATTTAATGGACAGACCCTGTCTGGCTGAAACCCTACAGTTACTACAGTCCCTGGACTGTAGGCTGAGGCATGCTTCTGACTTTCCTGAAAGCTTCTATTGTTCCTGATTCATCACCACCATTGTAATGTGTGTCACACACCATGATGCATTTTGATGGCTAAAGACCCCATAGTGCCTGAAAGAGCTTTGTCCATCATTTCTTCAGGGCCTAGCCAAGGTACCCATTTATGGGAGGAATGAACAGGCACCAAATTCTCAATCCACTGTCATGAGTTTACCCTTCAGTCTTCCTTTTGGGAGTGAACAGACCCACTCTGGCCCCTCTGCATCTTCTGCCTTTATGCTGAAAACTCCCAGCTCAATCCTTAGTGATCCGTCCTGGTTCACTGACCCTGGCTAGGGTCAGTGTCCCAATAATCGACCTCTTAAGAGGATCAACACAGCTTCTTCCCTGGATATTTTCTTTCCTTTTTTTTTTTTTTTTTAATAGAGCAGGTCTTGCTATGTTGCCCAGGCTGGTCTTAAACCCCTAATCAAGCCATCCTCCTGCCTCAGTCTCTCAATTAGCTGGGACTACTGTTGTGTGCCACTGCATCAAACCCCCAAATGTTTCCTTTTCTTCAGAAGGATCTAGGCAAGGCACTTTAATGAATTAATTTTATATCTTCAAGTAGATCCTATGCACTAACCTAATAATCTTCCCACAGTGGTCGTCTCCATCAGAGGCAACTAAAAATTTCATATCAAAAGAAATTTGGCTGGCACCCCCACAGTTCTACGAAGTAAGAAGACTTGAAAACTTTGCCTCTCTGTCTGACTTGCACAAATTTTGTTTGGATCGTGCCTTAGAAGGGACTGAACGGTGGCTGCCAATTACGTTTTTAACTGCTGATGGGACATTCCAGCTTTTACCTGGTAAGGCAGTGAAGCAGCACAACTTTTGTCAGTATGCACATTAGGTCACGGGGCTGTCTGGCAGCATTACCCGGCACAGAGACATGAATTACATTAAACAACTTAAATGTAATATACAAACACCAATTCATGTCTCTGTGCTGGGTAATACTGTAATTAGTACTAAAAAGTACTAATTAAATAGGGCTAAAGTCTATAAAACATCCATAGTATTTATTATAACCAAAAATTCTGAATGACATCACATACACATTTATATAAGTACATTTTATAGACATTGACAAAGTTCTTTCTCTGTTATCTCACTTTTTACTGTGTAATTTTTTAAAATTGTTTTTTAGTTGTAGATGGACACAATACCTTTATTTTATTTTTATGTGGTGCTGAGAATTGAATCCAGTGCCTCACATATGCCAGGCAAGTGCTCTATCACTGAGCCACAACCAAGCTCCTACAGTTTAATTTTGAATTATGAGAACTTGTAAGCTGTCAACTTGAGCTATGGTCTTTTAACCATACAGTATGCCATGAGTATAACATTGAGGTAGGAAATTTGTTGATAGTTGATTGTAGTTGGGATAACACAAGAGTTTTGTGGCAGGGGTTTTGTGACCTGTCGTACTTCATATCTGCCTGCTCAGCTCCTGAGAATAGTAATAAGGTTTGTTACTCAACCTATAGGGAGACAGTTTGGCAGTTTTGATGTAAATAATAACTTCTTTATTTAAATTAACCTTGGCCCACATACAAATTAACCCATGTTTGTTTATTAGCCCATAACCACCAAAAGTATGAATGTCAAGATCAATATCAATGTCAGTATTTAATACACTAAAGAGAGTCACAAACTAACATAAAAGTTAGAGTTCACAATGAAAAACATTCTACTCATAAATTTTTATGTGCTCAAAGAAAATTCTTGGGTGAAGGATAAGGGGAGGGTGAAGATATTAAAAATATAAGAAAAAAATTAAGATAAATTCAGAAAATTAAGGTTATTTAACAACTAAGTCAGTTCCAAATGCATGAAATAGATCAAAATAAATACCAATTTATGTGTCATTAGTACACTAGATGATCTATAGTATCATTATACTTTATGGAGTTAAATTTTTATTATTTTTCAGGAGATGAGCTATACTTAGAAGATTCAGATTTTTTAGAAAAGCTTTTGTCTACTGAAAAAACGACTGAAGAAATCATGAAGGAAGGCAAGAAATTTCACCGAATAGTGATACACAGTCGCCATCTTTATGATATCCATGTCACTGTTCAGTCCAAGTATAAACATGTCTATCCTAAGAACTATGTAGTAAGTAAGAGCCGTTTGTAGGAGTTGCTTCTTTGTAAACCAACCTGTTTCAGGCATGGGAATGATTAATGAGGGTCAACCAAACATGTTTGTAAATTACGAAACTCAGTGCCTGTGCAAGTTATCGTGTGGTGTTTCTTCTTTCAAGTGGGTTGTGGAGCTCTCTTGCTTATTTTATTCTTTTAACCATACAGTATGCAGTGAGTATAAAATTAATGGTTACCAAAATGAGAAAAAAAATGTCACAAGGGGCCCCACTTCTATATTGTTTTATTAGCTCAAAAGTTTAAATAAGATGTTCTTTTGCCATTGTTCCAACTGTCCCACATATCAGTATTTTTCCTGATGTGCTTTGGAAGTTGTTGAACCATGAATTTCTTAGACTTTCTGCTGGAATTGAGAGTGTCTGGATGGCAAACACTAGACTGAGTGATAATATATAATTCAAGTAATAATTCCATTATTTTCTTGCTATTGTCTTTGACTTGATTACTAAGATCCAGTTCTGGACTGGTGTGGCTCAGTGGTAACGTGCTTACCTAGCACACATGAGGCACTGGGCACCCAGCACCACAAAAAAAAAATTAACAAAATAAAGATATTGTGTCCATCTACAACTAAAAATATATATTAAAAAATCCAATTCTGTTTAAAACCAATTGGCAATAGTTATTATGTTTTCCAAACTGGAAATCTATTTTAGTTAATATTTTAAAGAACTATGAATCCATTACCTTTTATGTTCTTAAGTGCTAATTAATCAATACAAAGAATTTAGAGACAGTGTTAAATTAGATTTATTTTCATAAAAATAGTTTTTTCACCTCTAAAGAGGAATAATTTTTTGCTGATTAAAGGTGGGAAATAATAGTTAATACCAATTCTTTTTCATTATCTTTGACTACATTATGTATTATACAATGGATTTCTTATTTCATGAAATTTCTTATTTTTCTATCAACAAAATAAAGGCAATGATAAATAAAGTTTATGTGTATTATTTAATCCTGATTAGAAGACTATATCTACAGCACTGGTTTTCTACCTGGGCACTTTTGCCCTCAGGGCAATTGGCAGTCTAGACACATTTCCAGTGTCACAACTGAGGAGAGGATGCTACCACCATCTAGTGGGGAGAGGCCAAGGATGCAGTTAAATAACCTGCTCACAACAAAGAGTTTTCTGGTCAAGGGTGACAAACATTGATCTAAAGTCAATTCTACTTGTTTCAGTAAATGGTCCTGATAGGTGAATTGTGAGAACCACAAACACACATTACCATTCCATCTGGCTTCTGTGAAGTGTTATGGAAAATAATATCTCTGCAACATAGCCCCCAAAGAAAAATGGAGAGAGGAGGGAGGGGAAACTAGCCAAGGAACAATGGGCCCTGGGGGAAGGGGGCTAATACTGAATGCTGGGTCCTAAACTATGACCTTCCCCCATGGCTAATTAGTCCTAAACGGAAGCACAGCAGATACCAATGGGCAAGATTTGAGTTCTCATCCCTGGGATCCCGACTCTTTTATCTTCCCAGATAACACTGTTGCAACCTCTTTACAACTGCCTTCCTAAAGTAAAGTTTTCACCTGTTCAACTAGCCCCTGACTGTCAAGACTGCACATACACAGCTCCCAGTGATTACATCATTGTACCCTATGAAACCCAAATCCCCTCTGTAACTAATGGCCATTTTCCCATCTGGAAAATGGGTTCCAATGGCGTGGAACTGCAAAGGAATAAAGGCTTCTCTGAATTCGTGGAGGTCTGTTTCTCCTCCCTTTGTGCTTACATTCTGAGTCTGATAAAACTGTCCTTAATGATTTCAGCCTTGGGCATAGTCTTTCATTTTCACAGAATACTAGAATGTTTCAGGGAAGGGACCAAAGGAACCTGTTGTGTGAAAACAGAAACAGATTTATGGAGCTAGTTAGTGCCATAGCCAAGAGGATTTTACCCCTCACTACCCTGCCTTTTTCACTGGAGTTACTATGGCTCAGTGGATGATTTCGGATGTCATGAAAAAATATGACTGTTTTTTTTTTTCCATAGAAAAGACACAATTTAACTCAATATTGTTAATCTGAATGAAACTTATCCCCTAAGAATTCTTTCTGGGCCAGGCAGGTATGTGATCCCAGTGAATGGGACGCTGAGGCAGGAGAAATCACAAGCCAGCCCGGACAGCGTGGTGAGAGTGAGACCCAGTATCAAAACAAAAAGTACAATAAAAATTTTAAAAATTAAAAATTAAAAATAAAGCCATGTGAAGACAAAGGCAGATTTTATTGGTGTAGCTGCATGCCACAGAGCACCAAGGATTGCCAGTCACCACCAGAATTTAGGAAGAGGCAAAGGATTCTTCCTGAGAGCCCAAAGGGACCATGACTCTTCTAATACCTTGTTTTGGACTTCTGGCTTCCAGAACTGTGAAAGAATAAATTTCTGCTGTTTTAAACATAAAATTTAAGAAATAAAAATACAAAGGGCTGAAGGGTGAAGCCCAAATTGACAGGCAGTTAGTGTAGAAGTCAGGGAATCTGGCCAAATTGAGGAATGGAGTCTGGGAAGTTGGAGACGCCCCTGGGAGATTGGAGACCGGTATGCAGTGGTATCAAGGGTGTAGCTCAGGGGTAGAGCACTTGCATAACATGTGGGAGATCCTGGGTTCAATCCCTATAGTACAGGGTGGGTGGGGAGGCACAAAAAGAATTCCTTTTCCTCAAGTGGTCACATGACTTCCTATCTGCAATGACACACTGCCCCAGCAGCCCAAAATAAAGAAGCCTAGCTTATGTTTGTGGTGGTATTGATACCGTCGCATATCGGTGATGAGTTCTGCTTCCTCCGGTGTTGAAGTATAACCCCAGAGAAGCACGCCAAGGCAAGCGTTTTAAGCAGGTTTTATTTAAAAGTAGTAATACAAACTTCTCCCGAGTGGGAGAAGGGGGGCCATGGCTGGCTGACGTTCTGGAATCCCCAAGAAGTGAGCGCACCCTCCATCTTTTGTAGGTTAGGGTCTTCTTTTGTTCTGCCCCTTCCTTTGACCCTTATCTATCCTTCCTGCCCATATGGCAGTGGTGACACAGCAAAAAGGTGAGGTGCGAATGGCAGGGGGAAGGGCCACATGGAGATCCAGGTGGGGGACCTGGAGGCATTAATTAGCAACTCCTTGCCTGCAGCTTTTGGGGAGGGACAGTTAAGCAGGTAACCTTGGTGATCAGAGGGCTCTGGAGGCAATGACATTCCAGTCTCCCAGGGGCGTCTCCAACTTCCCAGACTCCATTCCTCAATTTGACCAGATTCTCTGATTTCTACACTAACTGCCTGTTAAGTCTGGCTTCAGTATGCACCATATGGACTCTTACCTAATGGCTACCTGGGCCTCAGGTACAGAAGCAGAAAGCTGATTACTTATCCCTACTCCTCCTCCTTATCACCTAGCCCTACTTCATGCTAACCTGTCCAAGGCACAGCCAGGGAAACTTGTCTTCTATGATACCACACATCTCTTGAAACTGCACTTCAAAGCTAAAGATAAATGCCTAGTTGGCATGTATATTCATTAATGCCTTTTTCCCCTAATTCTTTTGGGTAACCTCCATAACCATCCAAAACTAGGCTGGTACTGATACTTTAGGCTAAAATGTCTTGTTCACACTGTTTATTAATGAAAAGCAACCCAGCACTCTATAATATGGGAGACACTGTATGATATGGGAGTTTTGTGACTCAAATATAAGGGGACCCCGCTCTTATGAGGGATAATCTGTGGTCTATTTGAGCCTATGTAGTTATCTCCCTCTGTCCTCAAACCTCTCTGCAACGTTGGACATTTCCCCCTCTAACCACCCAGTCTCTGTTTGTTAGTTTCTTCTCCTCCAACTAATCTTTTGATCTTAGGGTGTAACAGGGGTCCCTTTCATGTAACAGGTCTATTTCATACTCTAAACATAAACCTACCTTGCTGTTTGATCACTGATGGCTTACTTCAAAACTGAAGTTTCTTTTTTTTTTTCCTCCTCTCTTTCCTTCCTGTGGGGGAAGCAGGATTAACATTCAAGCAGGATTAGCATTCTTCCTGTCCCAGGCTGGGTTTATCGTGTCCTTTGACTCATTGACCACAGGCATCAAGAAATCCAGACTTGGCAGCTGGTAGCTATAGATCTAAGAAATGGCTATCTCTTTCTTTAAAAATTTTTTTAGTTGTAGATGGACACAGTACCTTTATTTTGTTTATGTGGTGCTGAGGACTGAACCCACTGCCCGACACATGTTAGGCAAGCACTCTAAGAATTATGTCTCCTGATAGGCATACCTGGGGCTTAGCCTTATATCCCTTTTAAAAGGCTTTTCTTCCTCCTAGCTGTTAGAATCACAGCCCCTGAGACCTTAGTCCACTGCTTTTTCTCAGTTGCTAGCAAATCAATAAAACTTTTCCCCTTACTTCTCAAAACCTTGTCCTCATTAATGGACTAGTACTAAAGACAAGGACCAAGATTTTGGTATCAGGTTCCTCAGCCCTGGTTTTCAGATGCCTTTCTTTCAGCAATCTGCAGGTGGAAATCCCCTGTCCTTCACTTTCCTTTTTCCTTCTCATTGACTGGAAATGACAATTGGAGCATCTATTTTGGACCCAGGAAGGGAAGCTGGTGTTAAGGCACACTGCCTGCCAGCTCTGGACTATTCACCTCTTACATGTTACATGAAAAATAATATACTTCTATTTAATTAACTATATTTGTTAATTATCTTTGGCTGTTAAAAATTACATTTTTTCCTAACATTATTTTCTCTTCTCAGTTTCAGCAACTTTCCTTGTATCAGAAAGCTACCAGTAATTCAAGATAGAACTCTTATGTCATTCTTGATTTTTCTCTTTTCTTCATTTCTATATCCAAGGGACTAGCAAGCCCTGTTGAGTCTATTACCCATGCTTATCTGGAGTCTTCTGACCTGTGTACTGCTGTCCCCTTTATGGAAGCCATCTTTTTCTCTTACCTGGTGGCTATCACTAACCTCACGCCCAAGCTCCATTTTCATTCTTCCCTCACAATGCATTCACCCACTGAGCAAGAAAAGTGATCTCGAAATGGAAATCTCTTTCCAGTCACTGCCCTCAATGGCTTTTCACACTGAAAATATAAACCATGCTCTAGGAGGCGCTGCCTTTTTCTCTCTGATCTTCTCCTGCACCCCTCTCCATCTGTACTCCCATCACAAAGGCCTTAACATTCCTCCTCTATCAAAGCTCTTTCCCATCTCAGGGCTTTTTTGCACTGTTGCCTTGAGACAAACCTGGATCTTCAAACAACTTTTGTCCTTGGGTCTCTTTGTTATCACAGCCTAAGAAAAATATGTTAAAGACAGAGGATGACATCCAACTTATGGATTATTGGCAGAGCTAAAAGAAAATTCCAGAACAAATGGAAGAGAATGAAAAATGTTGATCTGCAGATGAGAAGGCCCTGTCATGGTCAAAGGGAATCATCAAAAATCATCCAATACCTGCATGATGTGTTGAATATCAAAGAACACCATGGATTTTTCAGGAACAAAAAGAAAAATTACAAAGGTATAAAATTCTAAGGGTGTCACAGGTTACACTGGACAGCATACATGGTGTTGAGGTGAAAAGGATGCAGAGTCCTCAATAATTCTGTCAGTCATATGTGAAAACCACAAAAATAATAATTTCTACGTGAGCTCTGAAGATACCATTCTCTCTGAAAAAATTCACAGATAGAAATGCCTTAGGTGACCGAAAAATTAATCAACATAAAAACTTTTGGAGGGTGTGCATTGAAATTCTAATAGTGTGGAAATCAGTTAAATATACGCAGTAAGTCTGAATAATTACATGACTAAAAAGCACTCCAAATGTTAAAGAAAAAAACCCTCAAATTATGGCCTATTTTTGTAAAAAAAGAAAACTCATCTTTTTCATAATTTGGTTTAATAAGCTCAGATTATATTTTCATAAATATTAGGAAAAGAACATGAGAGGAAGGAGTCAATAGCTGCAGTTGTACATAACAAAGAAATGCCTGCTGAGGGTATAGTACAGGACAGGTTACACTTACAGTCCCTTAGGGGGAGTGAGCCACTACAGTGAGCTGCCTGCAGTAGTCCTGACAGCTCACATCCCAGTGAAGTATGCATACATTTCTATTTTCTGTAAGCCCTGTTGTGAAAAAAGTTTGCAAAACACCATACTGTAGCATGGGATCTAGTCAAAGGAAAAAAAGATGGTCACATGCTACCAACTGAGTACAAACCTGGATCTCCAGGGCTTGGGGCTTGGAACTCTCAAGGGGACTGATCATAATCAAATCCTTTTGCATACTGGGGATTTAAAACCAGTGGTAGGGTTAGGGGGGTGAATACCACTGAGCTATTTGGAGGTATTTGGAGACAGGGTCTCACTAAATTTCAGAGGCTGAACTTAAACTTGTGATCCTCCTGCCTCAGCCTCCCGAGTGGCTGGGATTACAATTGTGGGCCATTGCAGTCAGCTTCCCATCTCTTTTTTGACAAGGTCTGGTGCTTTCAGGTGAAGCTGTTTTTCTCCTGACTGGCAGTCACACACCTACGCTTTCCAACCACCCTTCTGAGACTTTAAGCACATGATATTTGTGGCATCTTGTGAAATTTAGTTTTAAAACTGGATGCTTATGTGATCATTGTTCCCCAAATATACAGTCCTATAATTTCCACAAACACCCTCTAAACTGGTGGTCTTTTGCCATGTTGCTGGTTCTCGTAACGAATGAATACATTTTAGTGTAAACTTAAAGAAAATTTGCTTTTTCATAATTTAAATAAAGAATTCTGCTGCAGCCGGGAACAGTGCGCTTCTTCAGTCCCAGCTACTCACCAACAATTTCAGCTACTCAGAAGGCTGCAGCAGAAAGTTGAGGTCAAGGCCAGCCTGGGCAACTTAGTGAGAATCCATCTCAAAAGTAAAAACAACAACAACAACAACGAAAACCTAACAAGGCCTGGGGGTGTAAGGAGGGCACTTGCCTAGTGCATGCACACAAGCAAGAAGAGAGAAGAGCGAGGAGGAGGGGGAGGGGGAGAAAGAAAGAGAAAGAAAGAAAAGAAAAGAAAAGAAAAGAAA
>JAJEJO010002366.1:805633-910990 GCA_020662805.1 Glaucomys volans
AAGAAAAGAAAAGAAAAGAAAAGAAAAGAAAAGAAAAAAGACAAAACTGGAAAACCATCTGGGTCCAGCACCTTCCTTCAGCTGTGGCTCCACTGCCCCCACTGGAGGGCCAGGCGGCTGGAAAGACGGGCGGCGCCTTTCCGGAAGGTGGAGGTCAGGTGGGAACTTTGTCAGGGGCGCCTCGGACCCCGGGACCCTGGCGGACCAGGAGTCCTCCTCACCACTACGGCGGCGAACAAGAGTCGGGTATCTATTAAGGACGGACCCCGGGTGGTGAGGGGCGGAGGCTGGTCTGGAGGGGGCTGGAGGGCAGCGGCCTCCTGGCAGGCAGTAACCACCAAGTGGCTGGGCCGCGAGCCGCCGCTCTGCTCCTCGGCACAGGTAAGAAGGAGGGTAGGCGAGCTCCTGGCTCTTGGAGGCCGCGCAGTCGGGGACGCACTCCGTCCGCCCGCCCCGCCGCTCCGCCCCGCTGCGCGCAGGCCGGCCGTTGGGCGCCGCACGTGGCCTCTGCGCATCTCGAGGCCTGCGCCGGGGCCGACGCGGGCCGTTGCGTGCGCGGGTTGGCGTCGGCGGCGGAGGCGCGGTGCGTGTGCGGGAGGCCAGAGGCCAGGCGCACAAGGGGCTTCCAGCCTGTCTTCCGCAACCGCGGCCGAGTCGAGGTGGAGGACCCAGCCATAGACTCTGGGACGTGGCGGCCGCTGGTCCGGAGGTCTGCGTGGGCGAGTGGCGGAGAGGAGGCCGGAATCTGGGTCCAGCGGCGGGCGCGCCCGGACGGAGGGTGGAGGCTCCAAACTCTGCGGGAAGGGCGGGGAGTACGGCAGAGCGCGGGCAGGACGGTGTCAGTCGTGTAGGACGAGCCGGCCTGCAGGCCAGAGGAGGTGCCGGCAGGATGCTTGAAGTCCTGGTGCTGAAGGTGAGCACGCGGCCTCCGCTGACCCCACCCCACCGCCCCGCGTGCGGGTCTGTGCCAGGGGAACACAGGTCTTGGGCCCCGAAGCCAGGGTTGCTGGATGAGATGCCAGACCCTCAATTTCAGATAAGTAACGATACATTTAAGTATGTCCTCTGAACCTTTGGGGACTGACATAGAGTAAACAATTAAAATGGTTGCACTTCCGAAATTCATACATAACTGGGTGCCCCACGCATACTTATGTACAGTATCGCTTCACTCTGGCAACCTCAGCTGGAGGAACTGACTGGAACTGGTTTCCCACCCACACCTGGTCTGCATTGGCCAGATGAACACGGGACAATGACCCTCTCTGATGCGGGTCCCCGGGGTTCGGCCCCTTGGACAACAGCAGGGGTGATCTGGACCTTCTTCCCCCAAACATACAGTGTGGTGCCTTCTTGCTGTGATTCCCCAAATCTCCTGCTGTTGCCGCTTCTCCACCCTGCCCGCTCCTCCACCTCAAGCGCCTCAGCCTGCAGAGTGCTTGCCTGAATCACTTTCTTTGGGTCAGGTGATGTTCACTGGTGATACCTGAGACTGGAAGGAAGGAGTTTATTAACCAGAACAAAGAAAAATATGTCCCTTTCAAAAGCATGCTTAATTGGGCAGAGGGGAGGGACATAGCAAATGATGGGCTTTAAAAATCATCAGCTTTCTTGCTCTTACGTTTTAGGTAATTTATGTGAGTGGATGTTTGAAGCAGCTGATTCTTAGTAGAGGATTTGCTCTGAGTTTTCAGGGATTTCAGATCCATCTGGCAAGCTCCTCTCCACCAGTTAATGTTGGCCATCAGTCTTAAATATGGTAGACAGATGTCTCCCCCAAAAAACAAAGAGGAATGGGGAGACCTCTTTCAAGGCTGGGAATCCTACAAATCTATGGGGCAGAACATTGGAAGGAGGTGTTGGACTTGATATTTCCTGCTTGGGAACCTCTGTCCTTGCGTTTGGGCCCAGACTCTTTTGTTTTCTTCTCAGCTCTGATGTGCCCCTTCTTCTGGCTCATATTCTGCTCACCCTCTGAGCAAATTTTCTGTCCTATACAGGAGTATTTTCCCAAGTGTGTTACAGATCCACCTGTCTTCCAGATGGATGTAACTTTTACATGGGGAAAATTTTCCCCCTCCGAGTGTCCATCAGTGGATAAATAAAACATGGTTTGTATACATATAATACAATATTACATAAATTTAAACAGGAAGGAAATTCTTTTATTTTATTTTATTTATTTGTTTATTTTTTAAATTAATTAATTTATTTATTTTTGGAACCAGGGATTGAACTCAGGGACACTTGGCCACTGAGCCACACCCCAGCCCTATTTTGTATTTTATTTAGAGACAGGGTCTCACTGAGTTGCTTAGAGCCTCACTGAGTTGCTGAGGCTGGCTTTGAACTCTCGATCCTCCTGACTCAGCCTCCCGAGTTGCTTGGATTACAGGTTTGCACCACCACGCCCGGCTTAAACAGGAAGGAAATTCTAATACACATTTCAACATGGGTGAATCTTGAAGACATGATGTTAAGACAGTCACACTGGCACAAATTATGATCTCATTTGTTTGAGGTTCCTAGAGTAGTCAAATTTGTAGAGAGAAAAGGTGGATTGAGGTTATTGTCAATGGGTATAGAGGAAGAGAGTTCTGAAAGATAGTGAGGGTTGCCAGCAGCGTAAATGTACTTGATACAACTGAACTTACACATAAATGTGATCAATTGGTACATTTTATATGTATTTTACCACAGTTTATTGGTTATTGTGATATATTTCAGAAATAAAAATTAGCATAACCTGTTAGGATGAGGCTAATGGAGAAAAAAAGGTATTGATTAAAAATATGTGTTAAAGCCAGGTGTGGTGGCACACGTCTGTAATCCCAGCACTTGGGAGGCTGAGGCAGGAGGATCATGAGTTCAAAGCCAGACTCAGCAAGGTCAAGGTGCTAAGCAATTAACTCAGTTGAGACCCTGTCTCTAAATAAAATACAAAATAGGGCTGCGGGGCTGGGGATGTAGCTCAGTTGGTAGAGTGCCTGCCTCGCAAGCACAAGGCCCTGGGTTCAATCCCCAGCACCACAAAAACAAAACAAAACAAAACAAAACAAAATAGGGCTGGGGATGTGGCTCAGTGGCTGAGTCCCCCGAGTTCAATCCCCCATTCCAAAAAAAAAAATGTGTTAAGGGACTGGGGTTGTAGCACATTGGTAGAGCACTTGCGTGCACTTGTGAGGGTACTGGGTTCAATCCTCAATATCATATAAAAATAAATAAATAAAATAAAGGTATTGTGACCTGGGGATATAGCTCAGTTGGTAGCTGAGCTGAGCTGGATATAGCTCGCAAGCACAATCCCCAGCATTGCAAATAAATAAATAAATAAATACATGTATTGTGTCCATTTACAACTAAATTTTTTTTTTTAAAAAAGGTAGCCCAGGTAACCCATAGTTGTGACAGAAATGTGCTAGGCAGCTGCATACCCTAATGAAATTTTTTAGATTTATACCTAAGTAGTACCTGCATTTGGATGCTGTGGCAAATATTATTATTATTTTTATTTAAATATCCATTATTCACTTCTGGAATACAACAATATGATTGAATATGATCTTGTATCCTATAACCTTACCAAAGTTACTTATGTTTGTTTTTTGTTGTAGTAAGGTACACATCACAATATTTACCATCATAGCCATTTTTAAGTGTACAGTTCAATCCCATTCATAATAGCCTCAAAAAAAAAAAAAAAAAAAAACCTTGGGAATCAATCTAACAAAAGAGGTGAAAGATCTCTACAATGAAAACTACAGAAAACTAAAGAAAGAAAGTAGAGAAAACCTTAGAAGATGGAAAGATCTCTCATGTTCTTGGATAGGCAGAATTAATTTTGTCAAAATGGCCATACTATCAAAAGCACTGTAGAGATCCAATGTAATTCCAATTAAAATCCCAATGACATACCTCATAGAAATAGCGAAAGCAATCATGAAATTCATTTGGAAGAGACACAGAATAGCCAAAACAATCCTTAGTAGGAAGAGTGAAGCAGGAGGTATCACAATACCGGAACTTAAACTTATACTACAAAACCATTGTAACAAAAATGACACGGTATTGGCACCAAAATAGGCATGTAGACCAATGGTACAGAATAGAGACAAATCCACATAAATATGACTATCTCATACTAGACAAAGGTGCCAAAAGCATACATTGGAGAAAAGATAGCCTCTTCAACAAATGTTGCTGGGAAAACTTGAAATCCATATGCACCAAAATGAAATTTAACCCTTCTCTCTCACCCTGCACAAAAATCAACTCAAAGTGGATCAAGGACCCACAAATTAGGCCAGAGACCCTGCACCAAATAGAAGAAAAAGTAGACCCAAATTATCATCATGTTGGCTTAGTACCTGACTTCCTTAACAAGCTTCCTAAAAGCACAAGAAATAAAGTCAAGAATCAAATGGAATGGATTCAAACTAAAAAGTTTCTTCTCAGCAAAAGAAACAATCAGTAGCGTGATGAGAGAACCTACAGAATGAGAGAAAATATCCCACACCCACAACAGATAGAGAACTGATCTCCAGAATTTATAAAGAACTCAAAAAACTTAACACCAAAAATACAAATAACCCAATCAATAAATGGGCTAAGAAACTGAACAGATACTTCACAGAAGAAAAAATACAATTGATTAACAAATATATGAAAAAATGTTCAACATCTCTAGCAATTAGAGAAATGCAAATCAAAACTAAGATTTCATCTCACTCCATTCAGATGGCAGTTATCAAGAACACTAGCAATAGTAAGGTTTGGCAAGGATGTGGGGGAAAAGGAACACTCATCCATTGCTGGTGGGACTGCGAATTGGTGCATCCACTCTGGAAAGCAGTATGGAGATTCCTTGGAAAACTTGGAAAGGACCCACCATTTGACCCAGCTATCCCACTCTTCAATCTATACCCAAAGGACTTAAAATGAGCATACTTCAATGATGCAGCCACATCAATGTTTATAGCAGCTCAATTCACAATTGCTACTGTGGAACCAATCTAGATGCCCTTCAATAGTTGAATGTATAAAGAAACTCTGGTATATATATACACAGTGGAGTATTACTCAGCCATAGAGAAGAATAAATTTATGGCATTTGCAGGTGAATGGAAGGAGTTGGAGAATATCATGCCAAGTGAAATAACCCAATCCCAAAAAACGAAAGTCCAAATGTTTTCTCTGATATGTGGATGCCAATCCATAATGCGGTGGGGAGGGCATGGGAGGAATGGAGGAACTTTGGATTGGGCAGAGGGGTGTGAGGGAGAAGGGGAGTAGTGGGTATGGGAATTGGAAAGATGGTGGAATGAGATGGACATTATTTCCTTTGCACATTTAAGATTACATGAATGGTGTGGCTCTGCATCATGTACAACCAGGGAAATGAAAAATTGTGCTCCATTTGTGTACAATGAGTTGAAATGCATTCTGCAGTCATGTGTAACTAATTGGAATAAATTTAAAAAGTGTACAGGTCAGAGATATTACATTCATAATGCTGTGTAACTATCACCATCATCTTCATAACTCTTTTCATCTGGTAAAACTGAAACCCTGTACCCCTTAAACAGTAAGTTTCCCCTCTACCCACAGTCCCTGGCAACCACCTTTCTGCTCTTTGTGAGTTTGACTATTTACCATATAAGTGGAATCATGCAGTACTTGTCCTTTGTGACTGGCTTTTCACATACTATGTTGTTGTAGCATGTGTCAGAATTCTGCCCTGGTCAAGTAATGGTATTTGAACCCAGGGCTCTTGTGCATGCTAGGCAAGTGCTCTACCACTGTGCTATACTTCCATACCTTTTATTTCATTTTAAGGCAGGGTCTCATTCAGTGTCCCAGGTTGACCTTGAACTTGCAAATCTTCCTGACCCAGCATCCCAAGTAGCTGGGATTATAGGTATGTGTTGCTGTGATGAACAGAATTCCTTCCTAATTTAAGACTGAATAATATTCCATTGTGTGTTTGTACCATATTTAGCTTATCCATTCATCTGCTCGTGGACATTGGGTTGTTTTCATGATTTAATTATTGTGAATAGTGATGCTATGACCAGGGTATACACATATCTCTTCAAGATCCTTTTAGTTCTCTTTGCTGCTTTATAGGGTAATTCTACTTGTAATTTTTTTTTAAAGAACTGTGTACTATTTTCCACAGTGGCTTTACTATTTCGAATTCTTACCAACAGTGTACAAAGGTTCCACTTTCTCTGTATCCTTATCAATACCTGCTGTTGTATAGTTTTGTTTTTTTTAATAGTGGCCATCCTAATGAGTGTCAGGTAATAGCTCATTGTGATTTGCTTTGCATTTTTCTAATGCTTAGTGATGTTGAACATCTTTTCATGTGCTTTGTGAAAAATACTTATTCAAGTCCTTTGCCCATTTTTTAATTGGGTTGGATTTTGTTTGTTGTTGAGTTTCAGGAGTTGTTTGTGTATTCTGGTATAAATTCCTGTCTGACAAATGGCTTGCAAATATTTTTCCCTTTCCATGTTTTTTTTATTACTTTGCTGATAGTTTCTTTTCTTGCATATAATTTTTAAATTTTGATGAAGTTCAATTTGTCTATTGTGGTACCCTTGCCCTGTGTTTTCTTTTAAGAGTTTTATAGTTTTAGGTCTTACATTTATGTTTTTGATCCATTTTGTGTTAATTTTTCTATATGGTGTTAGGTTAAGGTCTAGATTCACTCTCTTGCACATGGATATTCAGTTTTCCCAGCACTATTTATTGAAGACAGCCTTTCCCCCATTGAGTGATTTTGACACCTTTGTCAAATGTTATACACAAGGGTTTAATCTGGGTTCTCTAATTCTTTTGGTGTATGTGTCTGTCTTTATTTCAGTGTCAGCACTGTTTTGATTACTGTAGCTTTGAATTAAGTTTTGAAATCAGGAAGTATGAGTCCTCCAGCTTTGTTCTTTTTCAAGATTGTTTGACTATTTAGGGTACCTTGAAATTCCACATGAATTTTAGAATGGACTTTAGGATATTTCTGTAAAAAACATCATCTGGACTTTGATAGGGATTTTATTGAATTTGTGGATCACTTTAGGTAGTATTGACATTTTAATACTGTTTTCCAGCCCGTGAATACAGATGTGTTTCCATTTGTTTATGTCTTTAATTTCTTTCAGCAGTATTTTATAGTTTTCACTGTGTATATTTTTATAGTTGCCTTAGGATTTTTTATATATGCAATCATGTTGTTTATGAATACAGACAGTTTTATTGCTTCCTTTCTAGTCATCCTAAAAATCTTTTTCTTTTTTACTGGCTAGGACCTCCAATACAGTGTTGAGTGGGGTACTAAGTATACTGCTAGTAAATTTTTTATTTCATATATTTTACTTTCTGTTCTGCAATTTACCTCTCCAAAGTTTTTTTTCTTGTATATGAGAAGTTCCATTTCTTCTCTGAGATTCTTTTGTAAAAATTTATTGTAACTATCTTCCTTATAAGTTCTTCAACGTATTTATAATGGTTGCTCTTAAATCCTCACCTGTTAATTACAACATCTGGGCATCTTGGGTTCACCTTCTATTGATGATTTTTTCATGGCCACCCATCACATTTTCACTTCTTTACATGTCTAGCGGTTGTTTCTGTTTCACTGGACATTGTGACTATGATGAATAATGCTGACTGTTAATTGCTGTAGGGTCAGCTTGCATGGTGGGAGGCTTGGTTCACACTTTGTGCACACCCGTATGGTTTCGCCCTTATTGGGGGAGCACATTCTCTGTAGCATGGTCTTGTCTTCTCAAGCATTACACTCCAGGGCTTCTGTGGAGAGCGTGAAATGCTTTCTAAGCCTCTGTAACTTGGCAGGACTCCTAGTACAAACTCCATTTTCTTGTAATGGATGGGAAAGATAACCAAAGCCAGACATTAAGGTGGTGAAAACAAATTTTATCCCCAATCTATTAACAATAGGAGAAAGAACTGAGCTCCAGCCCATTTGTGTACATTGAGAATGGGGCTAGGACTCAAGTGAAAAATTGGGAAGCACTGGTCAGTGTGAATATGGTTAGGCCAGCTGCATTTGCTAGCTGACAGTTAAGTTAGGATTCTGTTATCCCACAGAGACTTGGAGGTGGAGACCGTGGCCTTCCTGGTGATTACATTTCTCAGGAATAGCTTTCAGGTCTTTGAGAAGGACACTCCTGAGTTGTAGATACATACTTAAAATTGTAAGCCCTTTTAGTAAATGCTGTAAGAAAGAAAGGTTGGGGCTGTGTCAGTGAATTCTCCTGGCAGCATTGAGCTTTCTTTTTTAGGCATTATGATGGGTACCTGCAGTCATCCTAGGGACATGGCCCTCTGCAGCTAGAAGCCATGCTGGAGTTTGGTTGTCCCTGAGTGAAAAGATATGGCAGAGTTGTTCCATGCTCAGGGTTCTGTGTTTTTGTTGAGCATCAGCTAAAACTTTTTGTTCCAAACTTCCAGCTGTTGGTCTTCTCTGGAGTCTGACCTTAGCAGTTGAGGATGTGCCAAGAATGTGAGGGGCTTCATATACAGACTTCAGGGCTCCCCCTCTGCGGCCCTCCTTTTTTGGTTTCTCCCCTTAGTTTTCAGCTGCTCTGGCAGCTCCAAAACTCTTGCATTGTGTCTTTCTGCTTGAGGTATAAGAGTCTTCTTACTGGGCTGGGGTTGTGGCTCAGTGGTAGAGCACTTGCCCAGCATGTGTGGGGCACTGGGTTCAATCCTCAGCACCACATGAAAATAAATAGGTAAAATAAAGGTTTTGTGTCCATCTACAATTAAAACAATTTTTTTTAAAAAAAAGAGTCTTCATACCACATGCACGAGGGTGGGGTGCTAAAGGGGTGCAGGGCAGTGGGAGGTCCTCTGGGAAAAGCTGTGTAAACCTGGATGTCACACAGTGAGGTTTTCTTCTTTCAGGCACCAAATCTCCTCTAGGCTCTGCCTGCTTTTGGCAGCTCTTCAGTGCCTTCAAATAGTTTTATGTTTTTTCCAGGGTTTATAGTTGTTACCTGCAGGCGTCATAAGAATTGTTCTGCCATTACTAGAATCAGAATGATCACTGTTCTTGTTTCCAATTTTTTATTGTAAAAATGTTCAAATATTTGGAAAAGTAGAAATAATACTAATACAAATATCTGTGTTCCTCCCCCTTGGTATTTAGAATCCCCAAATTTTGGGACATCATTACTTCTAGGCCCTTTCACTAGGCAGAGCTAGGAAATATACTTGAAAAGTCATGAATTCTTATATTTTCAACTCAAATTTAACTTTTTAGTATTTTTATCCTATTGCTAACAATGAGAGTCTTGGTTTCTCATGATAATAATATGTAACCAGATGTATTCCAATAGTTTGACTTTGGTTCTGTTCCTTTAAATTCATTCTTCCTTCCACCATAGGTAGTAGTTTATATTTATTTTTCATTTATTTTTAATATGAGTATAATATACATATATTCTTATTTCTCTTCCTTTAAAAAACATTAAAAATATTGTTCTGACCCTTGTTTGTGTATATTATGGATATTTTCAAAACATGGAGATAAAGGGCAACTCTGCCTTTTGAATTGTAGCACATAATTGAGAATTACTTACATATTGTTGTTTACACACTTCGGTATTTACCTTTGGTTTGACCATTTAAGACAAAAGTACTTATTAAGAATTTGTTAGATCACTTATATTAGAAATAGTTATCCTTATTTTAAGGCGGCTTATTTTATGGTTCTACTTTTAAATCATGCATTGTTTTATCTTTTAACATTTGTTTTGTCTTTGAACAATTGTACAGATTGAAGATCCAGGTTGCTTCTGGGTTATTATAAAAGGATGTAGTCCGTTTTTAGATCATGAAGTCGACTACCAAAAACTAAATACTGCCATGAATGACTTTTATAACAGCATGTGTCAAGATATAGAAATAAAGCCATTAATATTAGAAGAAGGGCAGGTAGGTATCTAAATGTGCTTTAGTCGCCATGTCTTGAAACACTACTCAAAATGTAAAATACTTTGACTCCTAAGGTGATGAAAGCTTTTGGAGTAATGTTAGTTGTTTATAATCATTGCCTGGTGTTAGGATTTTTAGCACAAAATGGAGGCTAACCATGCAAAGGATGATTGTGTGTAAGAGTCACATGGGGTAATGGGAACTGGCATGTCATCTAAATTCAGGATTTGAGGCCATACTCCTGGGTCAGGGAACCAGGAGATTATTCTAAATCCAAAGCAGATGTAGGCACTTCAGCAGAGGGCTTGGAGTTTTCAGTCTAGTGCTTATGCCTCCCTTTTGGTTGCTTGTGACTTAGGCCTGACTCATGCTTCTTTATTTTTCTTTTTCCACATCATGGCCTCCCTTTGCCTTCTTGCAGTGTCACTGTCCATTGTCCACTGTGTGATTATCTTGACACATCAACATTTGTGAGAAGAGCTTGAATTCTTTTAGGGGTGTGATGGGAAAAGATTTTATAAACTCTTTTTGAAAAAAAAAAAACTAGGAAACATTTTAATCCCTTTTCCCAAAATCATTAATAACATAGTTTATTAGTTTTCTTTATCATTGGCTTATTGAAAAATGAAACTAGGTCATTTGTCCTTTTTAAAAGTATTTTACATTTTGGACTCCAAAGGGCTTCCTTTTTGGAGGTGGTTTAACTTTTCTGTGGACTGATAATTAAGTAGAGTTAAATCAAAGCTTTGGATAGATACAGGGTCACTTTTTTTCTCTGTCTCTCAAGAATGTTCTGCAAGGTTTATGTTGTATTGAATTGGAAGATAATATCACTTTTGGTGGTGCTGTAATTGGCCAGTGGATTCAGGTGACAGCCTGATCCCTCCCTTGGACAAGATTATATTTATAATCACTGTTCGGCTTAATACTTAAATTGTTCAATTTGACTAGCAGTAACCCTAGTATAACACAATTTCAAAGTTTACTGGTTATGTGAACTATTAACTAGTCAAACCATTCTTACAAGTTGCATTGAGTTTAGCATTAAATATAAATACCCTGTATCTTTTGTCAGAGTTTATCTTGAATCATTTGAGTTTTGAATTATGTGAGGTTCTCAGGCACTTATCCCTTACAGTGTGGCTCTACCATATTTTCCAATTTCAGTTCTAGAGGACAGGAATCTCCACTGGTCCACTTCTTCCCTGACGGGGCACAACTCTTGCTACTGTCTGACTTTATAAGCCTGTGGTCAGTGTATGATTTGCTTGGCTGTGGATTATCTGTTGAGTATGATGGTCCTGTGGTTCAGTCAGGATGCCAAGAACTGTCACTTAGTGGAATGATTCTACTTAAGTGCCAGTCACTGTGCTATGTCCTTGAAATATGGCAGTAAGCAAAACAAACAAAAATACATTTTCATGGAGCCAACATCCATCTGTGACAAATCATAAACAAATTTAGAGGGTGGGAAAAGCCACGCAAGGGAATGGAGAGGATCACCCTGAGGTTGCAGTTTTATGTCAGTCTGACACATGATTGACAATCATTTGTGCTATCTATTTAAGAAGGTAAAGCAATGCATTTTTAAATTTTTAGTTTCTAAAACTTTTCCTTAGTTAAGGAGTCTGAATGATTTTACACTATTCTCCTTTACCTGCAAGGGGATATGTTCTAAGACCCTGAGTGAATGCCTGTCTATATACACTGTGTTTTCCCCTGTACATCCATATTTATGATAGCTTAATTTATAGATTAGTCACAGTAAAAGATTAATAATAACAAATAAAACACAATTATAATAATATACTTTAAAAGTTGCACTTTAGGGCCATTAGTGAGTAAAATAAGGGTTACTTGAATACAGGCACCTGCAATGCTATGACAGTTGATCCAGTAAACAAGATGACTACTGAGTGACTAATGGGCAGGTGTACATGCAGTGTGGGTATGTAGGACAAAGGAACACTTCTCTTCACGTTCTGGGCTTGATGGAAGGAGATGGTGAGACTTCATCGCACTGCTCAAAAAAGAGCACAACTTAAAACTTGTAAATTGTTTATTTCTGGAATTTTCCATTAATATTTTAAGATTTTATTTAACCATTGAGCACTGAAACTGTGGATGTGGGGACTACTGTAGTAAGAAAAACAATGGAACAGAATCTGGGTGATTTATGTTTTTTTGAAGTTCTTTTCCTGGAAGACTGTGTTTAGCTTAGGCAGGTCTAGCCTTTGGCATCTTTCCTGTTCTGTAAGGTAAAATGCAGGCTAAGATGGTTTTGAGAGGGCCTTCTGGTTCTCTTTTGTGACTTGAGATTTTTAACACCAAACTTAAAAACCAAAACCTTCCTTTTTCTTTTGTAGGTTTGTGTGGTTTATTGTCAGGAGCTGAAGTGCTGGTGCAGGGCTGTTATTAAGTCAATCATATCTTCAGCAGACCATTACCTGGCAGAGTGTTTCCTTGTGGATTTTGCCAAGTACATTCCAGTAAAATCTAAAAAGTACGTATGCACGTATTTTGCCTTAACACTCTTTAGGAGACAAATGTCAGTTTTAAAAGAGAACGTCCATTTTTAAAGTAAGGTAACAAAGGTCATTACTTCTTCTTCTTTTTTTTTTTTTTTTGAACTGGGTATTGAACTCAGGGGCACTTGGCCACTGAGCCACATCCCCAGCCCTATTTTGTATTTTATTTAGAGACAGGGTCTCACTGAGTTGCTTAGCGCCTTGCCCTTGCTGAGGCTGACTTTGAACCAGCCATCCTCCTGTCTCAGCCTCCCGAGCTGCTGGGATTACAGGTGTGTGCCACCGCGCCCAGCTGGTCATTACCTTTTGAGAAAGATACTAGAATATTTTAACTTCTCAAATGGAAGACTTGCAAGTTCCAGTTTTGTGTCCTCTGACTGGAAGAGCAGTGGTCAAATGAGACTGTCTCGTTTCCACCTTCCTTCCTGGAAAGGGATGAGAGACTCAGGCCCTTCTCTTTGCATCTTTATAACTACAATTGTTATAAAAATAACTCTTTTGTGTAACTGTTGGGGAGCTTTCTTTTTGTATTTGGTGTTTTAATTTAGTTTGATTGGGGCAGGAGAATCATATGATGAAATAGAGCAGCCACCTTTTCCTAACCTTTATGAGGCAAAAGATGATGCACATACAGGCATAACGAGGATCCAGGGAAGAGACCAGTTCATGTTGAAATACTGGGGTAAAGTGGTCTGTCATTTGCCTTAATAAGAATAAAAATGTTGAATTTTTTTTTCTTTCGTGATGCTGGGAGTTGAACCTCCTAGCTGGGGACTCATACATGCTAGGCAAGTGCTCTATCACTGAGCTGCACACCCACCCCCAGCCTGATGTGGATCTTATTTATTGAATCTCAGTCTTCTGGTTCTTTTGTGCAGAGTTGGCAGATATTAATTATTAGAACATGTTTATTTATAGAAACTTCCATGTAATTCTGATTGTATACTGATGTTGATATTTAAAAATCTTAAATGGAATTTCTTCACAGGTTTGTTCATTATTACCCAGTATGTCTCAACCTCCAGAGCCTCTTAAGGCATTTTTCCCTCAATTTTTGCCCTTATGCCTTGAAATTTTCATACCACAGATACGCTTACCATTTATTTATGTACTATATGTGTATTTGTGCTTTGTTCACAAAATGACTAAGTTTTCTTTTTTTTTTCTTTCTCCTCAAGAAACAGTTTTTGCCCCCTGGCTAACTATATCCAAGTGCTATGGGTAGTTACCTTAGAAACAATTATTTTCTGTGTTTTGTTTTACATTAAATACATTAATTATATGGGTGTATTTTAAATTACTATATTGCATACAATTTTTGTTTGTAATGGAACTATCTCTGCTTCACTTTTAAGCATCCGGGTTGCAGTAGAATCTTTTATGCAGCTTCCCTATAGAGCAAAAAAATTCAGACTGTATTGCACAAAACCTGTTACATTACACATTGACTTCTGTGAAGACAATGCTGAAATTGTGTAAGTATAGCTTCTTCAATAGCTTGAATCATTAAAAAAACCTTAAATCAAGTGTTTATTTGAAATCTTTTCCTCGGCAGGAATGCTAAAAAATTACACCGGTCTCTGTTCTGTAAGAGGTGGCTTCTGAGTCACTATCAAATCTGGCTGTGCAGTAGAGTCCTCTGAGCAGCCCTATCTCCAGAGGCTAAAGTTGGGGCGGGGGGAGTTAGAAGAGGGCCTGAGCTCTGTGCTTCTTGCCTTTTGTATTTTTTTTTAACTTATAAAAATAAAGAAGTTACCTATAACGAAAAAATAAAACAGGATCATGGACCATGAAAAGTTTTTTAACCAGGCATGGCAGTGCTTGCCTGTATCCTGCTACTTGGGAGGCTGAGGTAAAAGTCACTTGAGTCTAGGAGTTCAAGGCCTCAGCCTGGGCAACATAGTGAGACCCTGTCTCAAACAACTATGCCCTCCCTCCTATGAGGGCTTGTGGTCTGTTAACCTCTGAAATTCTAGAATCTTGTCAGTGCTTTTATGCACATCTTAACTGCATGAAACTTTCAGTAAAAGTTAAAACACTGACTTTTGGCAAAATTAACTTCAGAATGTATGTTGGAACTCTTTTTCATGATTTTTGTTTCAGAGGTGGATGTAATTATCCTACTTGTACTTAACCATTCTCCTCTTGATGGCTAGCTACATTATTTCCACATGATTTGGCATATCCATATAAAATATGTAGATGCCAAGAGATATGCACTTGCACACACACACTCTCCTGTCTTTGTTCCTTTCTACTAGTATCTGGTCATGGTGCTAGTGTTTGTACAGAATGCATCTCTGTACTGGGCAGTACTTTGTCAGGTATAGGTCTGATCTGTATTTTATTATTATAATTATTCAATGACAATAATAGTACTAATTAATGGGTTTCTCTGTGACATTTCCATATATCATATATTGTGCTTTGATCATATCCACCCTTCCTTCTACTCTCCTACCCTTTCTGGCCTTCCCTCTCTCTTCCGTACCCATTGGTTCCCTTCCCTTTCCAAATAGTCTTCTGTTTTCTTTTTTCCCCCCAATTCATAGAAAACATGCAGTACACATCTTTCTGTGTCTGGTCAATTTCACTTAATATGATAAACTTCAGTACAGTCCATTTTCCTGAAAATATGACTTTATTCTTCTTATGACTGAATGGTATTCCATTGTATTTAACATATATTTTTAATCTTCTGTTGGTATGCACTTAGGCAGAGTCCATATCTTGACTATTGTGAATAGTGTTGCAGTAAACATGGGTATGCAGGCATTTCTTTTGTATGCTGATATCATTTTCCTTTGGGTGTCTACCCATAAGTGGTATAGCCAGATCATATGAGTTCTTTTTTAGTTTTTTTTTTTTAGAAATTTCCTACTGTTTTGCATTCCTACCAACAGCGTATAAGGGTTCCTTTCTCTCCACATCCTTTCCAGCATTTGTTATTTTTGTGCTTTTTTAAAATACATACTTTTTTTTTTTAAACATTTATTTATTTATTTTTCTGTGGTGCTGAGGATTGAACCCAGTGCCCCTCACGTGCTAGGCAAGTGCTCTACCATTGAGCCACAACCCCAAGTCCCTAAATTGATTATGTTTTTTTTTTTTTGTTTTTTTTTTTGTTTGAACCAGGGATTGAACTCAGGGACACTCGGCCACTGAGCCACATCCCCAGTCCTATTTTGTATTTTATTTAGAGACAGGGTCTCACTGAGTTGCTTAGGGCCTCGCTAAGTTGCTGAGGCTGGCTTTGAACTCGCGATCCTCCTGACTCAGCCTCCCAAGTCGCTTGGATTACAGGCGTGCGCCACCACGCCCGGCAAAATACATACTTTTTAAAATAATATTTTTTTAGTTGTCAATGGACCTTTTTATTTATTTATATGCAGTGCTGAGAATCGATCCCAGTGCCTCACACATACTAGGCAAGCACTCTACCACTGAACTAAGATCCCAGCCCTATTTTTGTATTTTTGATAATACCTATTCTGAGTGGCTTGATTTCTGTCTCTGTAGTTGGTGGGGTCAATTCCATCCTTTCCTTTCAGGATTGTGGCATATAGAAAAAAAGCCAAAGGGATCAGCCCAATTCTGACTCCACTTGCGCATGGCAGTGATGATGTATTGTGCTCTCTGAACTTGAAAGCTGTAGCTGGGTATAGTGGTGCATACTTGTAATCCCAGCCACTTGTGGGGCTGAGGCAAGAGGATTGAAAGTTCCAGGCCAGTCTTAGCAATTTAGCAAGGCCTGCAGCAACTTAGGAGACCTTGTCTCATAATAAAAAATAAAAAGGGTTGAAGAAGTAGCACAGTGATAGAGTGCCCCTGGGTTCAATCCCTGGTACCAAAAACAAAAACAAAACAAAAACCTGGAAGCTACCTCTCTGTGGATACTTCTGAGCTCTTTGGAGACCTTCCTGTACCCCACTTTCCCATCTCCACCATCTGCATTTGATGTGGTGAAAGCATCACTCTTGTGGCCTGCCTCAGAATCCACACTGACGAGATATTAAACCAGCTTGTCTTTGTGGAAACCACTACTCCCCACAAGGCTGCCCTCCAGCCAGCCTCCACTGCCACTCATGCTCCTTTGCTCTGGGAGACTCTGGGAGTAAGGGCCCTGGTATGGCAGTACCCACTGCCCACTCAGCTGTCCCTGTTTCAGAGCAGCCAGCTGCTGACCCTTCAAGCATGAATTGTGCACAAGCCTGTTCAGCCAGCTCTCATCAGAGAAAGGCCACCCATTTCCTGTCTTGCTCCCTCTCTGCATGATCTCTTTCCCAACCTCAGTAGTCTTCAGGGGCCTTCTCCACTCTCAGATGGACCCCACTCAACATAAGGATACCTCCAGTGTAGGTGAAGGATTTAAGTCGTCTTGCTGAGGTCTGATCATATTCTTTGACATGATACTTTTCATTTGTTGTTTATCTAAAACACTTTTCTTTGTATGTGTGTTATAATGTGTGATAGATTTTCCCATCCAAAAAGACTAGCAATTTCTACCACCATTGGGGTACAGAAAGTACCACACAACATTGAGTATTACTAGGCTTTTAAATTTTTACGTGTTAGGTAAAAATAGTACGTTGTTTTAATCTGAATTTTTCTGACTTGCAAAGTTGAGTATTTCTTCATGTGTTTATTCTCTGTGTGTGTGAGAGAGAGAGATAGACACTGATTGAGTTACCTGTTCATATACTAGATTGATTTTTCTCTTTGGTTTGTTTGCCTTATAGGAACGTACTATTTTTTAAAATATATTGTGTGTATATGTGTGTATATATATATATATATGTATATATATATATGTATTTTTTTTTTTTCTTTCCTTTTTGATGGTACTGGGAATTGAACCCAGGACCTCATGCAAGGGAGCTAGCCCTTTTATTTTGTTTTATTTCAAGACAGGGTCTCATTAAGTTGCTGAGACAGGCCTTGAACTTGAGATCCTCCTGTTTGGCTTCCTGAGTAGCTGGAATTACAGGCGTGTGCCACCATGCCTGGCCATATTTTGTTTTTTAAAAACTTCTTAGGTAAATTTTTTGTGTGTGGTAAGATTTTTGAATTGCTATCTTTTTTTTTTCACTTTATTTATATTTTTATGTGGTGCTGAAGATTGAAACCAGTGCCTCACATGTGCTAGGCAAGCTCCATACCACTGAGGCACAACCCCAGCCTCACTGTCTTTATTGTCTCTTTTAGAAATCCTTTGTAATTCTCTTAAAGTAATGTGCTTAATATAAGTAAAAAAAAAATTTTGAATACCAATTATGTACAAGTACTGGGCTGAATGTGTTATGTACATTACCTTATTTTTCCTTTAAAAGAAATCTTGGAGGGGCTGGGGTTGTGGCTCAGTGGTAGAGCGCTTGCCTAGCACATGTGAGGCACTGGGTTCCATTCTCAGCACCACGAATAAATAAATAAATAAATAGCCATCAGCAACTAATTTAAAAAAAAAAAAAAAAGAACTCTTGGAGGATGGTGGTAGCATCTCTGATGAATAAAAACAGTGGAAGCATAACACATTCTAACCTTAAACTTTAGTTTCATTCCTTGCTACCAAATACTGGTTTCTCCTGCTTTTCCCACTGCCTACAGCTTTTTTCTTCTTCTTTTTTTTCCTTGCTAAAGCAGAGGAAAGATGTAGAAGGAACAAGCTGAGGGAGATCCAGTGGGAGAGGGGTCAAGGGTGCTAGGGTCAGCTGGGGGAGGAATAGCTTGAGATGGTAGTGACTGGTTTTCTCCCACCACCTCATGGAGTGCTGGTTTAGCCGATGTGTATCACATTGCTCTCCTTGCTAGCCTGTGCTGAACATTTGCACACTTTAGGATCTCTGCCCCAGGGAGCTTGTGTTCTGACTGGAGGGACAGGTAACTGGGGATGATGATGTTGCAACAGAAGACGTCAAGGTGTTGGGCACGTCTCAGCAAGGCCTCTCTAATGTCTCTGCATTAGCACGGATGGCCTTGGTTTTGCAGGATGCTTCTCAGGTCTTCACGAGCAGAGCAGGGCCAGAGGCAACCTCCCTGCTACCTCTAGCAAATATCCAGTGGTTGTTTACTAAATGAAGTTAGTGTACTAGGCTTAGATTTTGTAATGAAGTTTTATCTGTTTACTGTTCCAGACCTGCCAAAAAGTGGGATAGTGCAGCTATCCAGTACTTTCAGAACATTCTAAAAGGTAAGACCAGTGCATTGTGTTCACTGTACCCTACTTTGAACTGACACCTGTGGTGGCTTACCCTTCTGTTGGAAAGGGGTCAAGGGTACTAGGGTCAGCTGGGGGAGGAATAGCTTGAGATGGTAGTGACTGGTTTTCTCCTGTGCCTGCTAAGCTGGCATATGGGTGCTTTTTGATATCAGTGTCACAGTGACTGTACCCCTGAAACTTTGTGGGTGAATGCCGATGCCAATAATTAACAGCTCAAATTAGGAAGTGGCTGTTTCTGTAGATGAACCCCCCCGCTTAAAAACTGCAGTGCTGCAGACTAAATTTATGTGCATTTTATTGAACTAGCATTAAAAACCTATCCTTTTTTAGTGAGCAAAGGATATTTATTGTGTAATAATCGTTATTATAACTTAAGATGCATAAAAGGTCTTTACCTTTTTAGTGTATTATTTTATTTGAGAGGCTATAAAATTAACCTCTTTTATAGCATCTGTCCTGACTCCTGACTTTTAGGGGCCCATGGCTGTGCCTCCCTCTAAGCGCTGTTCTAAAGAATGAGTGGGTATGACATGCCTGGGGTGCTGCCTGGGACCTGGTTGGGTCCTGGCTCTCCTATGCCGCCCCATTGTTTGAATAAAGGAAAAGCCAGATGCTTTGAACCTGGGAGAAGTGGGAAGTTGGGCCCTTGTGAACCCACTGTGGGATGCTGGGAGATGGGAATATGGGTTTGGAGGTGGTAGACCCCCCTGGGTTGAATTCTGCCTCCCCCCCCCCCCCTTTTTTTTTTTCTTTCTTTTCTTTTTTTTTTGCGGTGCAGGAGATTGAATCCAGGGCCTTGTGCTTGCAGGGCAAGCACTCTACCAGCTGAGCTATATCCCCAGCGCCTGCCTCTCCCCTTCTGTGTATATAGCCTTGGGCAAGTAACTTAACTTTCTCTGAGCCTGGTATCCTTACCAAAAATGTTAAAAAAAGGTTGTGATAAAAATAAAAGAAATCAGGCATATAAAGGACTTAATATAGTTCATGATAGGAGCTCATAAATGGAGCTCCCGTTGAGTTCTCAAGTCTGTGATGGAGTAGCTAAGAAGTCCAGTTCATGGGGTGTTTGGAGAGGAGAAGGGATACTTGATGAAAGGTTGCAACTGGAAATTTGGATGTGGTTGTCATTGGGAGAGAAGGACCCAGAAATGTACTTGAGAGGTATTCATAGGTATTCATAAAGTAACAGGGGGACACTGTTGATGGGGAAAGAGTATATGTGGCTCTCTGCACAGTCAGGAGAGCCTTTTCCATGGCTCACTTGCCCTTCCGCCTTGTGCTCTAGGAGTCCACCCTGCTTAGGAAGCTGCTGGCTATTGGTCAGCAGCAACTAACCACCTAAGAAGAAATAGTCATGATCACATCAAGTATACTTTGCACACATCACCTCATTTGTGCTCTTGTTTATGCCATTTAGCAACTACCCAGGTGGAAGCCAAATTATGTGCTGTGGAAGAAGATACTTTTGAGGTTTACCTTTACGTAACAATAAAAAATGAAAAAGTAAGTGAAAGATTTATATTTTTCAAAATATTAAGAAAAAATGTAATTCACACAGCATACAAGTTATCTGACTGTTTGAAATTGGGCTTAAATGAGAAGTTAACCAGGACTGTGTTTCCTTTTTTTAAACTTTTTTAAAAAGTACTTTTTAGTGGTTGATGGACCTTTATTTTATTTATTTATTTGTGCTGCTGAGGATTGAACCCAGTGCCTTACACATGCTAGGCAAGTGCTCTACCACTGAGCCACAACCCCAGCCGTGTTTCCTTTTTTTTATTACTTTTAAAAAATTGCTTCAACAACTTATCAGTGCAGTGTCTCATTTAGAAATGGACAAGAAATTATTACTGTAATGATGAGTATGAAATGTGTGCTTACAGGGACATGATTATTATAAATAATTGCTGTGACTCACTCCCCCCCAATTTTCTCATTGTATTATGTGTTCATTGTTAAGAACTCAGACGCCATACATAGACAAAGAAAGTGGATATGACATGTAAAACCTTCACCCTCCCCTACCTAGGTATTCACTACTACATTTTGGCTGGCTACCTTTTCTGAAGGGCACCACAGGTGCAGCTCTGCACCTTGGGAAAGTGGAAGGCATAGATCTAGGGCTGATCAAAACCCACCCTAGAGGGCAACCTACCCAGGGATGGGGATTGCTGGGAATTGAACCCAGGACCTTGCACATGCTAAGTACCCACTGTGCCACTGAGCTATAGTCAACCCCCACCTAGGCATTTAAACTATATATGTATATTTTTTGAACACTTGACTCACTGAAGAGATGCAAAAATAATGTGATTATTGTATATACTTTGCCCAGATTTTCCAGATGTTATGACTGCATAGAATCATGGTATCGTTATTAAAACCAGAAAGTTAACGTTGATAAAATACTGTTTAACAAGTTCTCAAATTATTTGAATGCTGCCAGTTTTCTTACTAATTTTCTTTTTCTGGTTTAGGATCTGATTCAAGACCTGGGTTGTATTTATTTGTCATGTCTTCTTAGTCTCCTCTAGTCTAGGACAGTTCTTCAATCTTTCTCACCTTTCATGACCTTGACACTTTTAAAAGTATCGGCCAGGTGTTTTCCAGAATGTCACTCAAGTTGGTTTTGCCTGGTGTTTTTTCATGATTAGGTTGAGGTTGAGTGTTTTTGCGGTAACGCCACAGAAGCAATATTGTGCCTTTCTCAGTGCATTATTGTGGGGTCTGTACTGTTAACATGTATAATCACTAGTAATTAGTTCATGTCAATCACATGGTAAATAGTGTTGTATGGGTCTTCCCCATACAGGGTTGCTGTTTTTGTTTGTTTGTTTGTTTGTTTGTTTTTAGATATTTATAAGTATTTTATTGGAAGATACTTTGAGACTGTGCAAATATTCATCAGTGCTTCTTGCCTGTAAGTTATTATTGTGGTGTTTGCCTGTTTCCATCATGCCTTCTACAGTTTTTTTGCCTTCTACATTTTTTGCCTTCTACATTTAAAAAAATTTAAAATAAAAATTTAAAGAACTGTCCCTTCACCATTTATTAAATCATTCAATTTATATTAGTATGGACTTCTGGTTATTTATTTGAGGGATATTAACCATTGCTATCATTATTGTCTTGCTCAGATTGCTTCAGATTTTGGCCATTAGGAGTTTCTCCAAAGTGGCTCATATGTCCTTGCAATGTGCCTGTCATTGTTTCTGGTGTGACAGAATGCTCCAGGATCATTTTGTCATTTTCCACAAATCAACCACTTTGCCAAGAAGTGCTGTTTTTAAAAATTAGTGAACAATAAGTGATAGTTAGATATAAAGATAAGGGCTCTAGGAGTGTTTGCTGCTCCTGGGATGTCATTGATTGTATTTCCTCTCAGCACAAAGTGTTAGGAAACATCTGCCGATAACTACCTCATGCATGCATGTGATCTAGATTTATCTCTAGTCTATCACCTGTATATGTATCAACAGCTCTGATTCCTCTAGTTTCAATCCTGCAACCACAGGGTTCATCCAGTTCCAACAGTGTGAAGCCCACTCTGGTTAACCACAGTATACTTATACGATCAGTCCTAGTATTCACATAAAGTAGTTTTCAGAATTGCTAACATATTCTTGTGAAAAGGAAATTTGTCTCTAGTTTTACTTTGAACAGTCATTATCAAAGTTTCTCAAGTTTTCTTTTTCTTTCCCACACTCTTCAGTGTGATTGTGGTATTCTTTTGTAAAAAGGTTCATTTTTTTACTATCTATATTGCATTTTGAGTTCCCACACCCAACCTGGTTGGTTTTTACCTGTGACTTCATTGCTTATTTTCTTAAATTTTTTTTTTTTTTTTTTTTTTTTGGAACTGGGGTTTGAACTCAGGTGCACTTGGCCGCTGAACCAGATCCCCAGCCCTATTTTGTATTTTATTAGAGACAGGGTCTCACTGAGTTGCTCAGGGCCTCGCTAAGTTGCTGAGGCTGGCTTTGAACTCATGATCCTCCTGCCTCAGCCTCCCTAGTTGCTGGGATTACAGGCATGCTCCACCGCGCCCAGCTTCATTGCTTATTTTAAAATGTTAAATTCTTGGTAACAATTGTGGGCTTTCGGACCAGTCTCGTAAATCATCTTTTCTAAAAATAAATTCTCTACTGACTTGCTTTCCTCTTGTTTTTCAAAAGTCTCTCTTTCTTACCATTGTAGGTTGTATATAATGATGACTTGCTTCAAGGTGGTAAAGTACAGAAGGCAGGAAGGTCCATATGGTGCACAAGGTCATAATTGCCAGAAAAAGGTTAAGGCCAGCAGTCTTTTTCTATCTCCCAGTGGACATACAGGACTATGTCCCCTGGTGGACTTTTTTGACCTGGCTTCTTTCTTTCAGGAAAATTATTTTAAGAGACATTCATGTTGCTGGATGTATTAGTAGTTTGTTCCTTTTATGGTTGAGAACTCTTCTTTTATACAGCTAACTATAGCATGTGCATCCATTCTCTTGTTGATGGATGTTTGAGTTGTGGCCAGTTTGGGAATATAATAATATAGATGGTATCAGAAACTACCTGGGCTGGCGATATAGCTCAGTTGGTAGAGTGCTTGCCTCACAAGCACAAGGCCCTGGCTTCAATCCCCAGTCACTGATCATTTTATATTCCATCAGCAATGTATAACACTTCACTTCCTTTATGTCCTCCTTGACACTGTGGCTAGTCTAATAGGAATGAAATAGTATATCATTGTCACTTAAATTAGCATTTGCCAAATGACTAGTGATGCTTTTATGTGTTTATTTTATGTATTTATTTACTTATATATTTTTTAGTTTTTAATGGACCTTTGTTTAATTTGTTTATGTATATGTGGTGCTGAGACTTGAACCCAGTGCCTCACATGTGCTAGGCAAGTGTTCTACCACTGAACTACAGCCCCAACCCCTACTTATTTATTATTAAATATTTATTTATTTATTTATTTATTTTTGTACTGGGGATTGAACACAGGCAGGCTTTACAAACCCTGAGCTACATCCCTAGCCCTTTTTATTTTTTTATTTTGAGATAGGGCCTTGGTAGTTGCTGAGGCTGCCCTTGACTCTTTTTTAAAATTATTTATTTCAAAATTCTTTTTAGTTGTACATGACAGTAGAGTGTATTTTAACATCTCATACATACATCAAGTATAACATCCCATTCTTGTGGTTGTACATGATGTGGAGTTTCACTGGTCTTGTATTCATATATGAACATAGTAAAGTTACATCTGATTTATTTTACTCTTTTCCATTTCCATCCCCCACTCCACCCTGTCCAGTCCAGTGAGCCTCCCTTACTCACCCCCTACCCTGCCTATTGTGAGTTAGCATCCCCATAGCAGGGAGGACATTCAGCTGTTATTTTTTTGGGATTTGTTTATTTTGCTAAGCATGATATTCTCCAGCTCCATCCGTTTACTGGCAAATGCCGTAATTTCATTCGTTATGGCTGAGCAATATTCCATTGTGTATATGTACTCCATTTTCTCTATCCATTCATCTATTGAAGGGCACCTCGGTTGGTTCCATAGCTTAGCTATTATGAATTGAGCTGCTATGAACATTGATGTGGCCATGTCACCATAGTATGCTGATTTTAAGTCCTTTGGGTATATGCTGCGGAGTGGATAACTGGGTCAAATGGTGGTTCCATTCCAGATTTTCTGAAGAATCTCCATACTGCTTTCCATTGTGGTTGCACTGATTTGCAGTCCCACCAGCAATGTATGAGTGTACCTTTTTCCCCACAACCTTGCCTTCATTTATTAATTCAGGATAATTGTCATTCTGACTGAAGGTGAAATCTCAATGTAGTTTTAATTTGCATTTCTCTAATTGCTAGTGATATTGAACATTTTTTCATATATTTGTTGACCATTTGTATTTCTTTTTCTCTGAAGTGCCTGTTCAGTTCCTTTGCCTATTTATTGATTGGATTATTTGCCTTTTTTGGTGGTAAGTTTTTGAGTTGTGGAAATTAATGCTCTGTCTGAGGTGCAGGTGGCAAAGATTCTCTCCCATTCTGTTGGCACTCTCTTCATATTCTTGATTGTTCACTGTGAAAAAGCTTTTTACTTTAATACAATCCCATTTATTGATTCTTGATTTTACTTCTTATACTTTTGGAGTTTTGTTGAGGAATAAGTCTATATGATGAAGATTTGGGCCTACTTTTTCTTCTAGTAGGTCTGATGCCTATGACCTTGACTCTTGATTCTCCTGCATTAGCCTCCCAAGTTGCTAGGATTACAATTCCACCATGCCCAGCTTCATATGCTTATATGCAATCCATACATCATCTTTGATGAAGTATTCATTAAGATATTTTACCTGTTTTTTAAAAACTTGGTTGCTTTCCTTTTATTGAGTTTTGAAAATTCTTCATTCTGTATATTTGTCTATTCAGATACCTGTTTTTAAAATATTTTTATCTTGTCATTCTTTTTTTTTTTGGTTCTTTTTAGTTATACATGACAGTACAGTGTTTTGACATATTTATACAAACTTCTTATTCTAATTATGATCCCAGTCTTGTAGTTCTACGTGATGTGGAGATTCACTGTGGTGTATTTATATGTGTACATAGGAAAGTTAAGTCAGATTTAATCCACTGTCTTTCCTATTCCTGTCCCCACTCCCTTCCCTTCATTCCCCTTTGTCTAATCTACTGAACTTCTGTTCTTCCCCTCCCCCTTTGTTGTGTATTAGCATGCACATATCAGAGAAAACATTTGACTTTTTTGGGGGGGGGATTGGCTTATTTCACTTTGCATAATAGCCTTCGAATTCATCTGTTTACTGACAAATATAAAGTATTTCTTTTTTTGGCTGAGTAAGTATTCCATTGTGTATATGTACCACATTTTCTTTATCCATTTATTTGTTGAAAGGCATGTAGGCTGGTTCCATAGCTTAGCTATTGTGAATTGCACTGCTTTAAACATTGATGTGGTCATATCACTGTAGTGTGCTGATTTTAAGTCCTTGGGGCACATGCTGAGGAGTGGAATAACCCGATCAAATGGTGGTTCCATTCCAAGTTTTCTGAGGAATTTCCATACTGTTTTCCATAGTGGTTGCACCAATTTGCAGTCCTTCATGATTCTTTTTTTAAGAGTGGAAGTTTTACATTTTGGTAAAACCTAATTTTTATCAATTTTCCTTTTATGGTTAGTGTCATGCCACCAGATCTTTGCCTGGCCAGGTTATGTTGGCTCTTCATGCCTTTAAGAGGTTTTTTTGTATTTCATACAGATTCTTGCTGTTTTCTCATCAGGAGGGTTGGCAAAAAGTATTTAGTTCACCATTATCAGAGCAGACATCATAAAATTAGATAAAATTATGTTCTGTAAAATATTTTTCTGAAATCAAAATTTGGGATTAAGTTTGGAATATTTTCTTCAGAGTCACTTGACTACACTTGTCTTACTATCCATAAAATGTTTTTAATTTTACAGGTTTGTGTTAATGATGATCTGGTTGCAAAGAACTTCGCTTGCTATGTATCTCCCACAGAGAAGAAAAATCTTGGTGCTTTAGAGAAACCAAATTTGGATATAAAGTCAGCTTCCTTCTCCAGTAAACTCAATCCAGCACTTACTCTTTGGCCAATGCTTTTGCAAGGAAAAGATTTTCAAGGGATGAAAAGTGAGCACATCCTCACCAATGTGTATTTCCTTTAAGTTGCTTTATTTGTAATCTTAGTGTGTTGACATAAGTTGTTGTACAGATTTTTCCCTGTGTGGAGGCAGAGACTTGGACTCTGTGTTTAATAACTGAAATTTAATGTTGGGACAAGCCTGTGACAGATTCTGTGATCCTAAAGCTGCTATAATTTGTTTTTATAAAACCAGGAAAAAAACTGTTCTCAATTTCTTGATAAGTTACATTTTCAGAAGTCCAGATATTTGTAGTTTAAAGATTTTAACAAAGTAAGGTTTTGAGTATACACTCTTTTAGACAGTTTTAAAAAGAATTCTTTATTGCAAATGACGCTTAGCAGTTAAACATGAGAAGGGTTAGTCGTGGACTGTGGCAGCACTTTTAAATGTTCCTCTCTGCAGTCTGATTTTAGTGCCCTCACGTGTTTCTGCCTCCTTGTTAGGTCTCCTATGACCACGCAGCAAAAGCAAGAGCAGTGGTAGTATACCACAAAATCCACACTTTGTTTTGCATTTTATTTCATGCCTTAATTTTGAGATTAATTCTTTCAGAATCACATGGTTTAGATTTTCTGGCACAATCTCTCCAGCATACCTGGTGCAAGGGTGTTGTCGGTGATCTACAGCCAACTGCTACAATACTGGGTGAGTTCTACTAGTTTGGTATATTTCAGTAGACAACATAAAATAATATTCTTTGCAGGGGACTGGGAATTAAACCAACTCAAACCCTGCTTTGGGGCCTCCCAATGTTCTACCACTGAGCTATACCTCCAATTCATTAACTAACTGAAGATTTAGAGTTGTTTAGAAGGCCTCTGGTAAGCTGGGCATGGTGGCACCTGCCTGTAATCCCAGTGGGTTTAGGAAGGCGGAGGCAAGAGGATTGTGAGTTCAAAGCCAGCCTCAGCAACAGCGAGACACTAAGCAACTCAGTGAGACCCTGTCTCTAAATAAAATACAAAATAGGGATGGGAATGTGGTTGAATGCTCCTGAGTTCAGTCCCTCATCACACCCCCCACAAAAAAAGGAGGACTCTGGTAAGTCTCTTTTTATAATTCAATGGAACGAATTTATGATATCGATGCTGACAGTGATTACTTGCTCTGCAGTGCACCCTTAGGAAGTTTATTATAACATAAAAGAACATCACAGGCACTTGTGAGCTGGGCTCCATGGCTCAAACATATAGTCTCAGCTACTTGGGAGGCTGAGGCAGGAGGATCACTTGAGCCCTGGTGCTCAAGGCTGGCCTGAGAAATATAGCAAGACACGGTCTCAGAAAATAAAAGAAAGAGTAGGCATTTGTCCATCTGTAAGGCTGATACTGTCTAGTGCTGACCAAGACCAGTGATTGTTATTTGTCCTCAGAATATGAGGACAGATATGCTTTTATGATCGACTTTTATTTTGAGCAGTAGGGTGCAGAAAATTAAGGAAGCTGTACTTATGAGGGAGATGTGCTCAGTCTTTAATTCCCTGTCTCAGAGATGTTTAATGACTGGGAATTGTTCAACAGGGTGAAGTCTGTTGGCCTCTGATGCTGGTTCACCCTTGTGGTGGTTCCTTACCACTTCGCTTCTGCCCTGGTGTGTGTTTACCCGTGGGTGTGACATTTCACACGCATCCACAGTGTGCTGCAATGAATCAGAACTTTAATCAGCTAAGATGTTATCCACATTTAATATTATTTTCACTTTGGTGATGTTGTTCATCATAGGAAAATACAGATAACCAAAATTGTTAAAAGCTTGCCACCTCACTGCCTCCTTACTAAAGTTTTAAGAGTCCCCCTCCCACAGTTTTCCAGACGTGAAGGCATGGGTTGATTTTACTTTACAGTATCAGGGTCCTCCTGTGAGTACCTTTGTAGTGTTTTTTACTTCTGGCTCAACTCCTTTCCAGGTGAAATCATCCAGCATAACATGTTTACGAATATGGGCTCTGCTGTGAAATGGCCAGAGTGCAAGCCCCACTTCTCTTTGGGACGTGGGGGGCCTCGCTCCATCCTGCCCAGAGTTGGTCAGGTGGGCTGTGAGGTATGGAGTGCACTTGGCATAGCACCTGGTGTGGCAGCTCTCACATGTGTGGCCTTCACTCCAAATTCTGACAGGCCTCCTATAGGGTCCTCAGATGTGAGTCACTGCTGAAAGCAGCCCTGTCATCGTGGGAGTGTATTCTTCCATCCTGTTCCTTCCATTTCCCTTGGAGCAGGAAAAGGACCAGGTTTTCGTAGCCTTGTGTTTTGCCATTGCACGGCCTCACCTTCTATGAATGTGTCATTGTTTTCAGTAATGCCAGATTGTTGGATAGTAATTGTGGCCTTCTTTGGTAAATAAAAATGACCAACTTGGGAAAATAAATTGTGTTTTAGTCTTATAAGCTGGTATGGGAATTTTTAGAACTTTGAAAAAAAATAAAGGCTAAAACAAGATTTTAAAATTTAATTCCCTTAAGTAAAGTTTAATATAAAACCCTGTTACATAATAATTTCTTGTTAAGATTTTATAATACCTTTTTATTTTTTTCATGTTTCCTACCAATATTTTTCAAGGTAGCTTTGTATTGCTGTTTTTATTTTTCAGATAAAGCTGTAAAATATAATAGGGATGGTATGAGAGACTCACCTAAAAAGAAATCTGAAGAGAAGCAGCAGTCCATTGCTTTAAAAGATGTAAATAAGGTCGTATTTTTTAAATGCTCATTAAATGTAGACTTCATGTAATGTTAATAATATCCTGTTAGAAACCAAAATGTGTTTTCTTTGAAAAAATTCTTGACTCTGATAGTTTTATTCATGAAAAAATATAGTTTGCATGTTTGCTTATTTTCTAAGAACGAGGGAACTCCACCTCCCTCCTTGTCAGCTCTTGTCCTTGATAACTACTGCCCTTTCTAAAATCTGGTACTTATTCTCATTTTAATGAGGGTATGAAAACTTGGGATTCTGGGACACTCTAATAGTTAATTTCAGTACTAACTTACCTTCCAGTCCTTTGACCAAAACAGTTGAAAGTAATTGCAGGATATTTTAAATACTGATTATCTGAAATTCCAGCTGCCTGCTATTTGGACATTCTAATCTAGTGATTATAGTGATGGTGTAATTGTCTAAGTTTCCAGTTCTTTGCCTCTGTGTATCTTGAGTGTGCAAGAAATTGTCTGGAATGGTTGTTTATGACAATAATTCCCATTAAAAATATTTTTAAAATTTTTAGTTGTAGATAGACCCAGTACCTTTATTTTATTTATTTATGTGGTGCTGAGGATTGAACCCAGTGTCCCATGCATGTGAGGCAAGCGCTCTACCACTGAACTACAACCCCAGCCCTCCCATTAATTTTTTGGTCCCCAAAGAGCATATATCTTGTTAAGTATACATATTCTTTCTGAAATTTGTTTTATAGTGTATTGAATCTTCAGCATGCTGGCCAACAAAAAGAGGCATAACTATATATGCTGATCCAGATATACCAGCAGCAAGGTATGATTTGAAAATTCAGCATAATTGACTATAGCCTTAGATATAATATATAGTCTTATGTAGTTATCCCTCAATATCCTTGGGAGAGTGACTCCAGGACCCCCAGGGATACCAAAGTCTGCACATGCCCAAGTCCTGTATATATTAGTATTTGCATATAACCTATGCACATCCTCCTTTATGCTTGAAATTATCTCTGTATTACTTATAATACTTGATGCATTGTGAATACCATGTAAATAGCTGCTGTTCTTCTTGCTTAGGTAATAATGGCAAGGAAAAAGCCTGTTTATGTTTAGTACAGACAGAATTTATTTTTTCCCAAGTATTTTTAATCTGCTGCTGGTTGAACACAGATGTAGAAGCCATGGATGCAGAGACCAATTGTACAGTGTTCTGAATTGTTGATAACAGGAGAGTATTCATTTCTAAAAAGGGTGGCCCAGAAAATTTTGATTGAACATACTAATTTAAAGAAAAAAATTTTGTGACAGTTGGGTTAGCAGCACAGTAGATTGAAAACTGACTCTCGAGCCCTCTTGTTACCTTGTTGGATAAAGCTGTTTTTATAGTGCAGGCCAGTGAAGGCTGGCACAGGGTGGGTGTCTAGTGACGGACTGGCAGATGTGGGCCACTTGGCAGCAGTGCTTGGTACAAGGTGCTGGAAAGCAGAAGGGTTTGCAGTCTTCTTCAGAGGCTTTGACTTTAACACCATCCTCATCAAGATGCATCAGTGACATAAATGACATCACAGAAATGATGTCATATGCTATTTCATGTGCAGTATGAGCTTAAAATAGCCTGCTTCCATTTTTTTCCCCGCTTAGACTTTATGCTGTGATTTTCATGTGTTTTATTTATACATGTTATGAATGCTTCAGTCTGTTATCACTTTAAACTATTATCTTTTAGAGAGATTTAAGTAATAAGAAAAATACCATATATTTGCCTCTGTAGTTACATTGGTGCTCTTTTCTTTTTGTGTTGATCCATGTTTCCATCTGATCACTTTCCTTTTACTTGAAAGGGCTTTTTTAAACATTTCTTTTATTGCAGGTCTGCTGGTGATGAGCTCTTCAATTTTTGTATGTCTGAAAAATTATTTGGGTGTCTGTGCATGCACTGCAGATTGATAGGAAAGCACTCTGCCAATGAACTATATCCCCATCTCTTAGCTGCTCCTGTTGCTTTTTTGTGGGGGGTGGGGTGGGGTGGGGGTGCTAAGCATAGAATGAATTCTGGGTTGACCATATTTCTCTTTGTATTTTAAAGATAGTGTTCCACTGTCATCTTGCTTGCATTATTCCTGATGCAAAATCTACTGTCATCTCTTTTATTTTGCTGTGTCTTTCCTGACTGCTTTTAAGATTTTCTCATTATTACTAGTTTGAACACTTTGATTGTTATATGCTTTGGTGTTATTTTTCTCATATTTCTTATGCTTGGGGTTTATTAAGGTTCTTTGTGGCTTTCTGTTTTTCATATTATGATGTATCGTGGTCCATTTTGTGTAGTTATAACAAAGTATCACAAATAGGTAATTTATAAAGAAAGGACATTTGTTTTTCACAGTTCTGGAGGTTGGGAAATCCACAGTCATGGCACTGGCAGTTTTGGAGTGTGGTGAGTGCCTAGTCTCAGCTTCCAAGATGGTGCCTTGAATGCCTTATCTTCTGGAGGGGAGGAATGCTGTTCCTTACGTGACAGAAGAGCAAAGAGAGAGAACTCACTCCCACAAGTACTTTTTATAGTGGTATTAACCCATTGAGGGCACAGACCTCATGGCCTACATATCTTCCAAGAGGCCCCACCTCCCAGTGTAATTACACTGGGGACTGAGTTTCAACATGAAATTTGGAAGAGACAAAAATATTCAAACCATAGCAGGCAGTATTCACTGTTATTACGACAGATTTTTTTTTCTGCACCAGTTTCTTCCCTTTTGAGACTCTGATAAAAAAAAATTCAGAATATTGATAATTGTTCCAAAGGCCTCTGAAGTGCTTCATTTTTCAGCCTTTATTTCTTGCCACTTTTTTACTAATCTTTCTCTTCTGTCATCTCCATTCTGTTGTTGAACCCATTATGTGAATATTTTGTTTGGTGTATTTTTCATTTTAAAAGTTTTCTATAGTTTATATTTCTTTGCTGAGAACTTTCTATTTTTCCATTCAAGAGTGCTAAAATTTTCTTGTGCAGCATGTTATAATAGTTATGTTAAAGTATTGGATAATTCCCACTTCTGAACCATCTTTGGGTTAGCATCTATTGATTCCTTTTTCCCTTTACAATTGATCCAATTTTCCTGGTTCTTCATGTGTTGAGTAACTTTGGTTGGTATTTTGGATATTTTGAATAACATGTTGTGAGACTCAGGTTTCTGTTAAAACCCACTAGAGAAAGAGGATCATTGTTGTTTGTGTTAGCAGGAGGCAATGATTTGGTTAGGTTCATACAACTCAGGTTTAGTCTCACTTGCCAAGTGTGGCAGCAGTGTCAGCTCATTTTCCAAGCCTTGAGTGTGCTGCTTTGGGGCTGCTCTGTAGATGCTTAACCTAGGATGACCCTGGACTCCTTTCAGTTCACAGTCAAAAATAGAGGATCGCCCTCTCTTTCCAGGATTTCCTTCATACTCACCAAGTCCAGGTGCTCCTTTTCTTCCCTCTGGCCAGATAGATAGTTCCTCTTGGAGAAACTGCTGTGCAGTCTGTGCTTGAGCTACTTTAGAAGCAAAATGGTAACAGAAATAAGGGAGGAAAAACAGTAGAGATTTCCCCACACATTGGTTGGACTACAGGGTCTAGTTTCCCAGTTCTTCTGACTGTAGGGACAGGTTTTGTTTTGGAGTTGTTGGGACTATGCTGCTAGCTCCAGGGTAGAGCTGGCCTTGGGACAGACCCAGGAAAGAAACAGGGAAAAAAGAAAAACAATCCCAGTTCTCTCTGGCTTAGAGAGGGAGGCTCTCTCAGTTCTTATTTTTTTATTTTTTTATTTTTTCAGTGCTGGGGATTGAGCCTGGGGCTTGGAGCAGGCTAGACGAGTGCTCTGCTACTGAGCTGTGTCCCCATCCCTTCTCTCAGAATTTTTGTTGTCTATATTTGCTACACAGTTTTACATCTCAGGCCACCCTGAGGTCTGAGGAAGGAAAAAGCCCATGAAACTTGCCAGGATTCTGTTTGTTTTCTGTTTTTTCTTCTCTGCTCCATTGCTTTTTCTACCTAGAATCTCCAACTGAAATTAGTATGAGAGAGAGGCTGTGTGGCCAGCATTAGAAGTGTTTCCCAGTGTTTTCATACCTGTGGCACTAAGCACAGGTATGAAAATCCAAAGTTCTTACAGAAATTCACTTTGGTAAATCCACTGATTCTTCATTGATAATTCTTAAAATTTTTTTCTCATAAAATAAAGTTATTTTTAGGGTTGGAACAATTTCAGTAAACTTTTTTGATGCTGTTTATTTCTAGTTCTTTAAATCAGAAGCCAAATGAAAAACCACTTAGATTGGCTGAGAAGAAAGAATATGATGAGAAGAATGGATGTGTGAAGTAAGAATTTGGTGTGGGGTTGGGGGGGCAAATTGTTTATCAAAATAGTTGTAATAAAATTATAAGCAGGAAGAATTTACATATTTTATTGCTAATTTCAAACTATATTCCCTTTTAAAAAAACATACATCAAGTCTCCTATAGGCTTTGAAGTTAGTTTTTTCCTTTCTGTTTAAATAATTTTACATTCCAAATAACTGCAGCAACTCTGGAGTCACAAGTGGGACAGAATTTAAGACAGTTCAGGTGGGTGGGTTGTGGTGTATTCACTAGCTGGTCTGAGGTTGGAAGGAGGGTGCGGACCAAGCAGCCCTACAGCGATCGAGCCTCCCAGATGCCACTCTGATGCCCTGCTGCAGCTTCTTATCCAGCATAAGCTCCTCATAAGATCCCAGGACCAAGGGCTTTGAAGGCTGTCATGAAACTTACAGTGGGGATGGCTGTTAAGGCATCTGATTTGACAGCATCCTTCCCAGGGGATTCCTTCACATTATTGCCTGAAGATTTTTGCTGTTATAAATGGTTCCTTCTTTGGAACAAAAAGCCTTTCATTATTCATTTATTTAAAATTATTAGCTGGTAAATTAGCCCTGAACTATTCCATTTCCTTTTATTTATGTATTTGAAAGTTTCATTTTTCTCTCTTGTTCTGCTAAATGCCCCTTAGTTGGAATCCACTGATGAGAGTACACCAGTTATCCTGTCTTATGGTTCCAGAGAGCCTTAAAATGGCTCAGGTTAAATATCAAGGAAGAAAGAAGGCAAATCTAAGAAATTCAGGGACTGACCTGGTGATCATGTGATGCTTCTCCATGGTCAGAGCAAATAGTCTTGGGATTGGCTATGCTGTGTCCAGAGCTCAGGGAGCCAAGCATTCAGATCCTGGTGCACCATGTGTCCATTATTTCTGGTCAAGTAGTAAAGGAAGCCTAGAAAAGAGATATTTCCCTGAGGTTAGGGATTTGCAGGCATCATGTAACTTATATGTAGGAAAGGAGACACAGTGACCTTGGCAAGTTGCCATTCATCCTGACTTGTCTATAAAGGACCACCTTAAATTTCTTAACAGAAATTCAGGAACAGTTGACCCCAGATTTGGTCATCTTCCCCATTCCATAATGGTGTACCTCCTTCTCCTTTGGAATCCTGTGTTCTTGGGTGGCTGGGAAAGTGTCAGGGTTCACATCCAGAGTAAGTACTAAGACCCACATCGCAGATTTTTCTTTAGGGAAAATTTTTAGATATTCAAAAGAAACAACCCTGCTCCTCTGAGAGCATCTGGAGAAGACTGCAAGCTTAGATTGGACTGATACATCATTTCTAACCTGTCGCCAAGTTCCACAGCAGCCCTTGGGTGTATGCTAGAATCGGTATCCAACTCCATTTGGTTAGTAGCAGCTCCCTACAGCATTTTGGTGAAGGGGATTTTTACACTGTGACAGATGTGCTGGGGACAGTATCTTATGAGTGATTAAGGTACCTGGTCTAGGTATAGGAGGGTTGAGAAGTGGCCTGCTTGCCATCTCTGTCATCTCTGATACTTAAATGTAAGCTTATAGCTATCTTTTTTCTTTTCAGTTCTTTGTCTTCTGATCTTTCCTGTATCTACATACTACTATAAAACATGTTCTTTTTTCTTCAGTTCTCTTCCTATAAACATTTTAACATTTCCCTATTTTGTACTATCACTTTTTTTAAGATGAAAAGTTTCTCTAAATAAATACATTTCTTATTGTTTGTTCTATTTAGTTACACATGACAGCAGAATGCATTTTGATTCATTGTACACAAATGGGGTACAATTTTTCATTTCTCTGGCTGTGCACGACGTAGAATCACACCATTAGTGTAATCATACATGTGCATAGGGTAATGATATTTGTCTCGTTCTATTATCTTTCCTTCCCCCGCTCCCTCCCCACTCATTTCCATCTACACAATCCATCCTTCTTCCATTCTTCCCTTACCTCCCCCCATCCCCGTTATGTATCATCAACCCCTTATCAGAGAAATCCTTCAGCCTTTGGTTTTTTGGGATTGGCTTATTTCACTTAGCATGATATTCTACAACTCCATCCATTTACCTGCAAATGTCATAATTTTATTCTTCTTTATGGCTGAATAATATTCCATTGTGTATATATACACCACAATTTCTTTATCCATTCATTTATTGAAGGGCATCTAGGTTGGCTCCACAAACATTCAGCTATTGTGAATTAAGCTGCTATAAACTTTGATGTGGCTATGTCACTGTAGTATGCTGATTTTAAGTCCTTTGGGTATAGGTCAAAAAGTGGGATAGCTGGGTCAAATGGTGGTTCCATTCTAAGTTTTCTAAGGAATCTCCATACTGCTTCCAGAGTCACTGCACCAATTTGCAACCCCACCAGCAGTGTATGAGTGTACCTTTTCTCCCACATCCTTGCCAACACCTATTGTTACTTGTATTCTTGATAATAGGCATTCTAATTGGAGCGAGGTGAAATCTTAGGGTAGTTTTGATTTGCATTTCTCTTATTACTGGAAATGTTGAACATTTTTTCATGTATTGATTGATTGTATTTATTCTGTGAAATATCTGTTCAGTTCCTTAGCCCATTTATTGATTGGGTTATTTGATTTTTGGTATTGTTTTTTGAGTTCTTTATAAATTCTGGAGATCAGTCCTCTATCCGATATGTATGTGGTAAAGATTTTCTCCCACTATGTAGGCTCTCTCTTCACATTATTATTTCCTTTGCTGAGAAAAAGCTTTTTAGTTTGAATCCATCCAATTTATTGATTCTTGACTTTATTTCTTGCGCTTTTGGAGTCTTATAAGGAAGTCTGGTTCTAACTTGACATGATGATAATTTGGGCCTGCTCTTTCTTCTGTTTGGTGCAGGGCCTCTGGTCTAATTTCCAGGTCCTTGACCCATTTAGAGTTGAGTTTTGTGCAGGGTGAGAGATAGGGGTTTAATTTCATTTTGGTACATATGGATTTCAAGGTTTCCCAGCACCATTTGTTGAAGAGGCTATGCTTTTGGCATCTTTGTCTAGTACGAGATAACTGTATTAATGTGGGTTTGTCCCTGTGTCTTCTATTCTGTACCATTGGTCTACATGCCTATTTTGTTGCCAATACCATGCTGTTTTTGTTACGATGGCTCTGTAGTAAGTTTAAGTCTGGTATTGTGATACCTTCTGCTTCATTCTTCCTATTAAAGGTTGCTTTGGCTATCCTGGGTCTCTTATTCTTCCAAATGAATTTCATGATTGCTTTCTCTGTTTCTATGAGGTACATCATTGGGATTTTAATTGGAATTGCATTGAATCTGTATAGTGCTTTTGGTAGTATGGCCATTTTGACAATATTAATTCTGCCTATCCAAGAACATGGGAGATCCTTCCATCTTGTAAGGTTTTTCTTTAATTTCTTTCTTTAGTTTTCTGTAGTTTTCATTATAGAGGTCTTTCACCCCTTTTGTTAGATTGATGACAAATTAAAATCCTTCTATGATAAACAAAAGTTAAAAGAATTTACAAATAGAAAGCCTACACTGCAGAACATTCTTAGCAAATATTCCATGAGGAGGAAATGAAAAACAACAATGAAAGTCAACAAAGGGAGGAACTACACTAAAGGAAGCACCAATCAAAGGAGAAACCAGGTCAAATTAAAAACTCCAAATAAGCCAAAATGACCAGGAAAACAAATCGTATCTCAATAATAACCCTGAATGTTAATGGCCTAAACTCATTAATCAAAAGACATAGACTGGCAGATTGGATTAAAAATAAAGACCTAGAATATGCTGCCTTCAAGAGAGAAGGCATCTCCCATAGAAAAAGACATCCACAGACTGAACGTAAAAGGATAGTAAAAAACATATCATGCACACAGACTCGGCAAAAAAAGCCAGGATTTTTCCATTCTCATATAAGATAAAGTGACTTCAAGCCAAAGTTAGTCAGAAGGCATAATAAGGACATTTCATACCGCTTAAGGGAACCATAAATGAATAAGACATATCAGTGGTAAATATTCATGCCCCAAACAATGGAGCATCTATGTACCTCAAACAAACCCTTCTCAATTTTAGGAATTAAATAGACCACAACACAATAATACTGGGTGACTTTAACACGCCTCTCTCACCACTGGATAGATCTTCCATACATTTTTTTATAATAATGTTTCTGTGTTAGATTTTGAACACCAGTGCTTATTAAAGCCTAAACTGAAAGCCGTGGGCACAGGTTGTTGAGTCTTTCCTGCCCAGAGCTCTTTGCCAAAGCCCGTGGATGGTGAGGACTCAGCTCTGCTCATTCCCATGGCTCTTCCCGCTGAAGCATCCCCACGCTTGGTCCCTCCCCTGACTCCACCACTCCTGCGTTGTGGTTCTGGTGAGACAAGCAGTCAGCGTCCCAGGTCTATGAGTAGAAAATAATCTGGAGCCCCACAGGAGCAGAGTGTGGCTACTTCTCTGTTCTTGCAAAATACTTGAGTTTTCTAGCATTAATAAATTATTGTCTATTGCCTTTTCTTTCTTTAGTTTTCTATATATCCTTTCTGATTCATCTCCAGAATCCCCCTGTTTTCCGTACTTACTTTCAGAAGTTTTGCTTACATCTCCTGGGAGAACTCTGAACTTCCCGCCTGTGCGTGCTGCATCCTGTGTCCATCACCACCAGCATCTTGACGTTCCTGCATCTTTTTGAAAGGAGTCTCCTTTCTTCTTGGTTTTCCATCTTCCTCTTGTTTGATTGACTCTCTTCTTTTGGTAAAGAACATCCTCCACTAGCTTCCTGAGACTTTCATGAAACATGAAAGATTGAAATTTTTCAAGAGTGCAAAAATACTTTTAGACTATCTTCACACTTTGGTTATCAGTTTTTAAAAGCATTACTACCTTATTTTCTAGTTTCTAGAGTTGTTAAGTTTATTGCATTCTGATTTCTTATTCTTTACATATGACTATTTTTCCTTCTTTTTCTCTCTGGAAGCTTATAGGATATTTGTTCCCAAGTTTCATGATGATGTTTCCTGGTATCACTCTGTTGTTATGCTCAGCATTTGGTGCCTTTTTTTGATCTGTAACCTCATGCCTCATGTTCATCACTTCGGAAATATTTTTTACTCTTTCATTAATCTCTTACATTCATGTTCTTTTTTTGTTTTTTGTTTTTTGTTTTTGTTTTTGTTTTGGTACTGGGGATTGGTACTTTACCACTGAGCCACATCCCAGTCTTTTTCATTTTTTATTTTGAGACAGGGCCTTGCTAGGTCGCTTAGCCTAGAGCTTTGCTAAGTTGCTGAGGATGTCTTTGAACTTGTGATCCTCCTGCCTCAGCTCCTGAGTCACTGTCATTATAGGCGTGAGTCACTCTGCCCAGCTCTCTGTCTTCTTTCTAGAACTTGTGCAGCTCTTCTTCGTGTTGTACTTCTCAGGTTGGTCATGTGAATTTTTGGGGGTATTTTTTGGTACTGGGGATTTAACCAAGGGGTATTTTACTAGTGAGATACATCCCCAGTCCTTTGTTTGTTTGTTTTTTGAGCCAAGATTTTTCTAATTTACTTGAGTCTCACTGAGTTACTGAGTCTGACCTCAACTTGTGATCCTCCTGGCCTCCCGTGTCATTGGGATTATAGGCATGCCCCACCATGCCTCGCTGTGATGTGATTTTTTAAAATACATTTTTCATCTCTGTCTTTTTGCTTTTACTTTTGGGAATGTTGTCACAACTTTATCAACCAATTTTGTTGAGTTGTTAAATTTCTAATATCACATTTTTAATTTGCAAGTGTTTTCTTTTGTTGTCTTTTCTTCCTTTTGTGGGGGGTTAGAAATTAAACTCAGTGCCTTGTACATTCTAGGTAAGTGCTTTACCACTGAGCTACATCCCCGGCCCAGTTTACCCTATTAAAGTGTCCTACAGGATTATCCTGAGCGCTGAGTGGCAGAAGCCAGCTGTGTTCTCATTATTTAGCCTTACCCACCCCCCTTTTCAGTGTAGTCCCTCCATCTTCAGCTGTGCCTCTAGTGCCCCAGTCCCAAGAGTGCTGTTTGATCCTCTGCAGAGCATCAACCCCTGGCTTCCCCTAGGATTGGGTGGGTAGCTTTCTGGCATTGGGAAGTGTAAGGGGATCTGGGGTTCGTCCTCTTTATTTTATTCTCTTATGTTGCTACAGTAGGAGAAGGTTGGTCCTAATTCCTAAGATTTCTGAAGATTATTCTGTGCAAATAGATTGGGTCTCTCATGGCTGGATTAGACTCAGCTGACTTGGGTCTGCCAAGTCAGTAACCGCTTGTCCATCTGCTTTCCAGTTTCTAAAATTTTATTTGTAATATCATTTCCTCTATGGTTCTCTCCTTCATTGTGGCTATAAAAAAGAATTTTAAAAAGCTTTGTCAAGATACAATTCATCTACCTTAAAATTTACGTTTTTGTGCACGTGGTACTCGGATTGAACCATGGGCCTTAATGCATTCTAGGCAAGCACCCTACCACTGAGCTACATCACCAGCCCAATTTAACCTTTTAATGTGTACTATTCATTGGTTTTTAGTATATTCAGAGTTGTGCAAACATTACCATTGTCTCATTTTAGAACATTTTCATTACATCCTCACCAAAACCTATATCTATTTTAGCAGTCATTCTGTTTTTCCCTTCTCCCCGTCCCTCACCACTAGTCTATTTTCTGTCACTATGGATTTTCCCATTCTTGATATTATATATAAATAGAACCATATGATACATGATTCTTATTGACTGCCTTTTTTCACTTACCATCATATCTTCAAAATTCATCTCCATTGTAGTATGAGTACTCCTTTTTATTTTGGAGTAATAATCCATTGTATGGATATGACACATTTTATTTATCTATTCATCAGTTGATAAGCATTTTGTATCTTGTGGCTTTTGCACTTTAAAAATGTATAAGAATGGGATTTCAGGTGGCAGGCATGATGACATACCTGTAATCACAGCTACTTGAGAGACTTAGACCGGAGGAGGATGAAGTGTTCAAGTCCAACTTGGGCAACACAGCAAGACCCCATCAGAAAAGAATCAAATTTCAGAAAGTGTGCAATTTGATACGTATATTTAATCCACTATCTTTCTGCCACTGAAAGTGGTTTGTGAGTTCCCGCCTGCTGTCACTAGTCCTTACCCATATTGGGGGTGGGGCTGGCACTTAGTCTAGAGGAAAGCAATTTCAAATTTCTTTTCCGCTGAGTTAGCAGAGGTGGTGGGGATAAGTACTCTCTGGGTTGTTTTCTCTTCTATAAAATAAAGCTAGTGAAGCAGAGTCGTGATTCCTCAGATGTTCTGCACAGGGACCAGGGGATAGAGTTGTTGCAGCCCAGATGCAGGTGCAGGTTTGGAAAATGGGAAGCACCAAACTGGCATGGCCACCATGGCCCTTGTGTCTTAAAATAGAATAGGCAGTCCTTTTATAGCTATGCCTTGGGATATAGAGTCCATTCTGTCTCTGTTAGGGAAGACTTCAAATAGTAGTTCAATTGAGGAAACAAATATTTTTTCTTCAAATTGTTCTTTTAATGATTTTACAGATTACTGCAGTTTTTAAATCCTGATCCTTTGAGAGCTGATGGAATCTCTGATCTGCAGCAGGTATTACGAGCCCTAAAGAAGGTTAAAAAGGAGAGAAAACAGTTTGCTCTTAAATTCTTCTCCTTCCTTTCTCTAGTCATAAGATTAGAAGAGAAATTCCTTACATGGGGGACTTTGCCTGAAGACATGCTTTTATAAAATGGTAAATTACTGCTTCAGAGAAATTTCTTTTTTGGTTTGGATAATAGGTGATCTTTCATTTAGGTAGTTTTGGTGTTTTTCAGGTTGTCAACATTGAAATTGTATGCTTTCTTCTCTGCCTAGTTCTTGGTACTCTATGCTGAGAGCTCAGGGCAGATACTGGTTGTCTAATGTCTGTATCGCTCAGTTGCAGAAGCTGAAATCAGGCATGCAGCAGCCTGTCATGGTGCTCCGGAACAGGATCGATCCCTGCCTAACCTTCGACACATCACCACTGTCCGCAGACCTGAAAAAGGTGAAAGTGCTCTTAGAACCACATTCATGAAGAAATACCAACCTTTTCTAATGTAGATGGATTTTTTTGCTCTCTCTTTTTTTTTTTTTTTCCTTTTCTTTTTTTCCCCCCAGTGCTAGGGATGGAACCCAGGGCCTGGAGCAGGCTAGGCAAAGCACTCTATCACTGAGCAATACCCCTAGTCCCATAGAAGGATTTCTAAATAAAAGTTACAAGGTTGCATTGAATAATTTCTTTGCTTTTGAAATTCTCTTTTATAAAATTTTTGTTAATTTATTCTTAAGTCCTGATAAGTTCTTGTGAGTGAATAATTTATTTGAGGAGAAATCATTGTATAACTATAAACCCCCTTCTGAAATAAATTTTTAAATGTGCCTTTGAAAAGGGACTTTGAAGACATAACAGGGCAATTGTAATTTACTTCTGGCCATTCTTTCCAAAACAGTTTCATAGATCTGATTTCACTTAGTAAGTGGATTATTCAGGCTTATCTGTTTCCTTTCTGATATAAAAAAAAAAGTTAAAACTTTTTTAAAACATAGAAATAAAATCACAAGGATGAAAGAGTGAGAGAGAAATCTTGAGTGAGCAAGAGATTTTCATAGAACTTTAGAGGATGAAAGATAGATAGCAGAGTATGGTTGACTTAACAAGAAAAGAGTGAGAAGGTGGGGAGGGGTGGACAGTGAACTTCCCACCCTGTTTCCTAACAATGCACAACCAGTTTGTATTGTTCTGAGGAAGAATATTGGAGGCTCGCTCTTGGAGGGACTGAGTGACCATGGAGTAATGGTGCTTAATGATGGTGTTTGGAATTCTCCTAGTTACAATGCCTGCTTGTTGCCCTGTCTTCCTGTAGTGATGTGTCACTCTCATGGTGACTAGATTTGCCCCCCCCCACAGAGCCTTTAGTCAGTTTTAGTGAATTAAAAATATATATACGTATGTACTATGTATATATCTATATCTAGATAGATAGAATATAGATAGATAGATACAGATATATATATATACATACACACACACACACACACACACACAGAAGTTAGGAATCATAGACATTTGAAGAAAGTCTTCACCTTAAAAAAAAAAAAAAATACCAGACAAACTCTGAAGAAAATACTAGAAAATAAATATTGCCAGGTGCAGCAGCACATGCCTGTGGTCACAGATGCTCAGGAGACTGAGGCAGGAGAATTGTTTCAGCCTAGGAGTTTTAGACCAGCCTGGGCAATATAATGAGACTCATCTCTTAAAAAAGAAAAGAAAAAATATCCTCAGAGGAAGAAGGTATTGCATTTATTTGTCAGTAACAAAGTACTGAAAAGAGAGGAAAGGAGGGAGGGAGAGAGAAAGGTAAATTTAAAAGGTTCTCAGAAATTCAAAATACTGTAAAAATTTTTTTGAAAATAAATAGTAGGTTTGAGATATAAAATGGAAGCCAGCAGAAAGTAGAACAAAGAGGCAACAAGATGAATCAAGGAGGAAAAAAAAGAACCTGAGGTACAGTATCTGAAAATGGAATTTCAGCCAAAATCACTTGAGATAGACTTGAGGGGTTGTACCTGCCTACCTGGAAGCTCCCATGTTGACATCAGAGAGTATTGCATCTGGAGTTCAGGGCTCTGGGGAGGAGGATGTCGACCATGGTGCTGATGAGCTTAGCCATTGGGAAAGAGTTACAGAAGGGGCAGAAGATTCTTTGAGGAAGAACACAGGAACATTTCCTGGACCTAATAGAAATGAATCTGCATGTCGAGCTGTCCTGCGCTGACCAGCACAGCTGATAAACAGATGTTAGGTGTGTGGCTGGGAAGCATCTGAACTGGGATTCAGAACACAAAAGCTTCTAGGAGGAAAAATGGCCCCCACCACAGGACCTCAGGTCAGGTCCTCAGACTTTTCACAGCAACACCAAAGGAGTTAATTCATTTAGACAATAATGGTCTTGATAGAGTCAAGTCATCTTTGAAGCACATATGGAACATTGCCAAGTGTTAAGCCTAGTGTTGTTGAGAAGGAGTTCAGTATTTTTGCGGCAGTTTTTCTTGTGTGTAAGAAATTTAAAACACTAATTTTGATTAGAGATGAAAAAAAGTTATTTTCATCTATACATCCATACTCACATAGTAAAGAGGCAAGAGTAGAACAAAAATATTTTTGGACATGCAGAGTCTCAACAAAAAAGTACTTCCCCTGTATTCTTTGTCAAGAAGCTGCTTTAATATGTTCATAAAACAAAGAAGTACAACAAAAAAAGACTACATTAGTTGCACCTGCTCACCTGGAAGCTCTTGAGTTGGCAGCAGAGTAAGCTAAAATCTGGGATTCAGGATACTGGGGAGGGGGATATCACAGAGACCATGGTACTCATGAGGTCAACCTTTTAGAAAATTCTATCAGGTGACTGGAGAACTCTGGAGCATTTGGGTTTAGTGACAGATACATAGAAAAACAAGTGAATAAAAGCGTGTTTTAAAATGCTGTACAAGTGAGACTGGTGGACTGGCAGGTTATTGGGAGAATAAGAAGGAGAAAAAGCCACATCCTTGATCCAGTGAGCTCTAGTGGATCATGTCCAGTTCCTTTTAATTTGGGGCCCAGGAAAACAAAATTTTATATAACTGGGATTCAGTACTAAGGAAAGATTCAGGATAGGTCTTAGAAAATGCCACCTTAACTCATGTGTATGTACTGCCTGGTAGCTGGAGTAGAGGCAATGATATGGTGCTGTTGTTTGTTTTCTCTACTTTATTGTGTTCTTGGTTGTTGATTTTTTTTTTTGTAGGCTCTTCAAAGAAATAAGTTCCCGGGACCCAGTCACACTGAATCTTACTCTTGGCCTCCCATAGCACGTGGCTGTGATGTGGTTGTCATTTCTCACTGTGGAAATGACCCCTTGTTGTACCTCCCACCGTTGCTTACGATTTTGCAAACGGGGGGCTGCTACAAGTCATTACCAAGTAGAAACGGAGTAAGTTGAAGACAGTTTTGTTTCACAACAAAATGAATTAAATTTTTATTTTTTTAAATTATACACTTCACCTTTTGTAAAGATCAGGTTACGTTACTTGTTTTGATTTTTCCAGCTACCCAGATAGAAGCTGTCCCGTGAGAAAGTAACCTTTCTCCTGGTCACCTGTTCTATACTGATTCTTACCCAAGCCTGGGTTGTGTGTCATGGGTTGAGCAGGAAAGCACTGGCTTTAGAGGTGAACATAGAATTTTTTAAATGATCTCACTGACATTAACTCATGTCATTGTCATGGCAACCATGTAAGATGGTCAGGCCATGTATCATTCTCACCACCCTATCCATGAGAAGATCCAGCTCATGAGAAGTTACTTGGGAGAATTCTTGACAGCTGATATGGTATGAAAGTGGGCTTAGAAGTTAAGTTTCTGTTATCTTGTTCTACATTCTTCAAATTATCTCATAGTACCCTACACTGTTTTAGAATAATTTTCCCATGTGTAAGAATCTGAAAGTAACAGGAAGACAATGGGAAAGAGGGAAATGGGTGTGGGATTCAAATGGCAGTGGGTAGTGATGTTCACTTTGCTGGGTTTGGGCTGTTGGAACTGATGGGTGCAAAACCTCCATTGTGGATCTTAGCACAAAGGGCACACTCCAGAGAGTTCCACTATGCATTATACAATGAAATAGCAGTAAGAAAATGAGCTTAGAGTTGCAGTTAGAATAGATACAAGCTTCTCTAATTACGTCATGCATGATGATTTTTCTTTGGAATTTGTACTGTTATGTATTGATTTAATCAAATGAATACATTTATCCTGCTCATCCCCAACCAGTTCGTTAACAGCTGAGCCCTGTTGATGGTACACAGCATGTGTTGAGGCAGAACCATGGCTGGGGGTAGAAGGGGCCATTTAAGTCTCGTCCCTTGTGTCTCCCCTACTTTCTCCATGCACCTGTGGTCAACCTGCCTTCAGGCCTGTGCCTGGAAGCTGGCACTCATCTGGATCTGCCTAAAGGAAAGAGGAAACTAGACTTTTCTTCAGCTGATAGACAGCATGTGTCCAGGAAGTATTTGGTGGGCAGTGCACCTTCAGGGGAATCTGTGGGCTACTGGAGGCTAGGGCCTTCCTAAGGCAGAGGTGTTAACCATTTTTTAAAGCCTCTCTCAGGAAGCATTTATTTCATCCTTGTGCTGAGGAGCAGGCAATCTGGAGCCAGAATTCCTAGGTTCAAATCATGTTGCCACTAAATATTAACTGTATAGCTTTGGGCAACTGACTCTTTCTCTCTCTGTGCCTCAGATGCTTTATCTGTGAGATAAAGTAATAATAGGCCCAACCCTATAAGAACATACTAAATGAATTGATACTAATGATACTTAGCTTAAGCCCTAAGAAAATCTAGCTCAATGTGTCTAAATCTATTTTTATGAAGCTATCTTTAATTCTTCTGACGTATGTGATGTTGGTAATAGCAAAAACTGAAGTAGCAAGGAGATATTCTGGATGTTTCATATATACTATGTTCAATTCCTAACTACTGTCCAAAATTATTTGAATTTGTCTGTCTTTGCAGCCTCTTGCAGTCATCGTGTGCCCAGGGTGGAAAAAGGCCCAATTTATTTTTGAATTACTGGGCAACTATAGCATGTCCTCCAGGCCTCTTCATCCTGTGTTATTAACAATTGGACTTCACAAAGATGAAGCCAAAAACATGAAGCTTCCAAGGGGGTGTAAGCATTCTTTCCAAGCGGTTTGGTTTTTCCCACAGGAGACAGGGGACCCTGCCCAGGCAGGTCTGGGATTACAGATGACAGGCTTGTGTGATAACCTTGCTTGTCACTCCCTGATGGGTATTGATGATGAAGGTTCAATCTTGACCTACATCTATTTCACTGGAAAAACTACAGGATTTCATTCATCGACTCTTTACTGACCACTTACTGTTTGCTAGATGCTGAACACAGCGTTGACTGAAAGCCTCCTGCTTTTTCAGGAGTGCAGAGCCTGGCAGGAGCCAGGGTGCTTGGTCCCATACTGACAGGGCTCAGCCGGGGTGGGCACCTGAGGAGAGAAGCAGCACTATGTGGAATCTTAGCAAAGGAGATGTTGGGAAAACCTGTAGAAAACCTAAAGTGGGCATTGTTTTTTCTTTTAAAATGTAGGTGATGTGATTGTCACAACACCACATAGCCTCCTGAGACTTCTCACATACCAAAGCTTGTTATTTCTTAGACTTTGTCATCTGGTTTTGGATGAGGTGGAAGTGTTATTCTTTGAAGCTAATGAGCAGGTAAGTATGGCATCAGTTTAGATGTTATTACTATTCTAAATGTACACATAACTTCTGAAATATATATGATTCAAATATTAGCTGTTTTAAGAAATCAGGAAAAAGGATCTAGTTGGGGCATAAATTGGTTAATTTAAAAATAAATTTCCCTTTAACTTCATAATTTAGAAGAGAGAATGTTCATTTGAAATTTCATTCCCAGTGTTAAATCTCTTTGAAAAGCAACGCTTCTTTCCCAGGAAGATTACTGAAATATTTAGTGAATATTTTTCTGATTATAGAAGCAATAATTTTTATTGTAAAAACAATTTGAGAAATAGAGAAGAGCACTTGAAAAAAATCCAACACCCCTAATCATCTTAAACTCAAAGGCAATCATTCTACTACTTTGGATTATTTCTTCCTTTTTGAAATTGTGGTGTTTGTTGATATTTAATATCTAGAGCATTTTTATGTATTATTACTCACATTTTTGCAATTAATAGCATTGTATTACTATTTACTATTCTACAGCGTGATTATTATTGGCCATACTGAACCATCTGGGCATAACAATTTATGCCGTATTTGCTGCCCTCCTGCCAGTAGGAGGCCTCGGCCTGATTTTTTGTCCTGTGCTAGTTGGTACACAGTGGGATCTCATTAGTACAGTTTACATCGTTTTTCTTTTCTTTTTTTTTTTTGCACTGCTAGGCATGGAACCCAAGGCTTCATGCATGCCAGGCCACTGATTCGCCTGTCTAGCCCTGTAGTTTGTATTTCCTTGATTACTTAAATTGAACATTAATTCATATTGATCATTATGTTCATTTTCTCTGAGTTGCTAGTTCATTTCTTTTTTGTTGGTGCAGTCTTCTTTTGTTATATCAATTTTTTATCTTTTTCAATGTGAGCATGTTGATCCCATTAGATGTGTTACACATATTTACCAAGATGTTATTTGTGCTTTAATTCGATTTATAATGGGATTTTATGTTTATTGATTTTAAACATTTCTCCCTCCCTCTCTCCTTTTCCCTTCCTTCCCTCCCTCCCTCTCTCCTCTCTCTCCTTTCTCTTCCTTCCTCTCCCTCCCTCTCTCCTTCTCTCCCTCTCCCTCCCTTCTCCCCCCTTTATTTCTCTTGTAGTTCCAGGGATTAAACCCAGGAGCATTCTACCACTGACCTATGTCCCCAGCCTTTTTTTTTTATTTTTTTATTTTTTTATTTTTTTTTGAGACAGATTCTCACTAAGTTGCCCATGCTGTGATTACAGGCATGCATCACTGCATTTGGCTACATTACCTTCAGAAGCACATGCTTGTAATCCCAGCAATTTGGGGGATTGAGGCAAGAGGATAGCAAGTTTGAGGCCAGCCTCAGCAACTTAGCCAGGCCCTAAGCATCTTAATGAAATCCTCTCTCAAAATAAAAATGAAAAGGGCTGGATATGTTGCTCAGTGGTAAAGCACTCCTGGATTCAGTCCCCAGTGCCAAAACAAAAAACACTTTCTCCGTTTTGAGTTTTTCCCTTTACTTTTGTTTTAGAAAGCCTTCCTCCAGTCTAGAAACAAAATATGCAGTTCCTTACATATTATGTTCTGTCAAACTAACTCTTACTGTCTTTTGAAATAAAAATAAAATTAATTATACTAATTTTTTAGATGTTTGCTATATTAGATAACTTTAAAAAAAATGTTGAAGTTGAAGAAAGGGAATCTGCACCACATCAGATCATTGCAGTTGGCATTCATTGGAGCAAACATGTAGAACATCTAATCAGAGAGTTCATGAATGATCCCTACATTGTGATTACAGCCCCAGAGGAGGCTGCTCTCTATGGCAACGTCCAACAGGTGATGAATGAATGGGAGGGGGGCTGATGAGCACAAGCAAGTAACCTGTATTTCATGGCTTAATATTAGATGACTATAGCTTCTATTTCATACACAGATCTATAATCATAAATTAAATTTATATTGATTTCCTATGCATTCTTTTTTTAAAAATATTTTTTAGTTGTAGATGGTACAATGCCTTTATTTTGTTTGTTTTTATGTGGTGCTGAGGATTGAACCCAGTACCTCACCCATGCTAGGCGAGTGCATTACCACTGAGCCACATCCCAGCCCCCATGTATTCTTTTCTGTTAAAATTATAACTCATGAAAAGTGAAACTGGAACTTTTTGAGCATTGTAAACATCAAATCACCTTGTTTCTGTATTTCATTACCAGGTCGTGCATCTTTGCCTGGAATGTGAAAAAACCTCTACTTTACTCCAAGTTCTTGATTTCAATCCAAGTCAGGCACAAAAGACCTTGATCTTTACCTGCTCTGTACCTGAAACAGAAATAGTGTGTAAGGTGAGCCCCTGTCCTTTTGATTTAAACTGTGGCTGAATCTTGAGTGATGAAAAAATGACTGGGGTAGTTGATATGTGGCAGGGAGATGCCATTTTGCAAGTTAAACATAAATCAGAAAAGGAGGTGGGCTCTGCTTGAAGCATTGACAGCTGGAGGCCTGGCTGGGAGAGGATCCCAGTAGATGGATCCTGCCTTTCCTGAAGCGGGTTCCCAGAGGGAGTAGGGCCCAGAGAACAGTGCCAGGTGGATTGTTAAGGCAGAACATCAAAGAGTCCAATTGATGAAAAAAATGCCCATGTCACTACTCTCTAGTTTAAAAAGTAGTGAAGGTAACAGTAAAACATATTGTCATGTAGCCAGAAAAGTCAAATAAATTGGCTAAAGATTTATTCACTTTTATCTAATTTCATATTAATTGTAAAATGCTAATTGCTAATATGTACAAAGATAAATACAAAAATTAAAAGAAGCCATAGTACATCTTCCATTTCATAATAATGAGCGAGGTAGTATAGTTAAAAGACCCTTATTAGGCTGGGCCTGCAGCTCAATGATAGAGTGCTTGCCATGCGTGTGTGAGGCCCTAGGTTCAATCCCCAAAACTGGAAGGGGGAAAAGAAAAAGCCCTTGTTGACCATACTACCATGTATTTTATGTATACTTACACATACATATATGTATATGTATTATTTTTAAAAAGGAAAATACTTTTAGCTAAATGATATTTGTTTCACTTGAGCAAGTTTTTAGTTATAAACTACAGAACTTTGGAGATGTATTTACTTATGTTGACAGTCTTCTCATTTCAGAGAATTGCTAGGTCAGTGAGGTGATTTCCCCTCACCTCCCCGGTGATTTACCGTTGCTTACCTTGATACTTAACTTGATGAGACAGCTGGCTTCAAGTTCATGTTCCTGACTCTGAACTGACTCTTTGGTTTTACCTTTAGGTAGTAGAAAGCAATTCAATATTTTGCTTGAAAATGCATAAAGAAATGGTTTTTAACTTAAAAAGTGTTTTAGAACATTGGAAGAAGAAGTTAAGTTCTGGCTCTCATATTGTATTAGGTAAGTGTTTTAACTTCTGTTTAGACAAAGGTGAGCTCATTGGACTCATGTCTTCATTTATATATTTCACTTTCATATTTGTCATTACTTCCCAGTGTCACTCAGAATTTATTAGTAATGTTAATTTCAAAATGACGATAAACCTCCAATAAGATTCTCATATTGAAATGAATCTAGGTGCCCTAGAGCTCATGGGTCAGTGGCAGCAACCCTTGGTCTAGACACTTAACCTGGAGTTATAGTTTGAGGATTGCTGTTGTGCATATAAAAATCAGTTAATATGTAGTCTATAAAGTCTGAATCTGGCTGTACATATGTTTATCTGTACCAACATTGAAACATGGTCATAAATTTTTAAGGTTAAATATTAGAAATACAAAAGTTAAAATGTGTAAAATAAAAAGATCTGGGCAGCCTGGATATGTAATTTAAAAAAAGGCATTTTTCAAGCTAAAATGGAAGCTACTTTTCTCTGGAATTTAATCACTGGTATGGAGCATTTGGGGAAGAAAGTGGGTAAGAAGTTTCTTTGCATCTAAAAAGTAAAATGAAGGATTGGAGGTATAGTTTCATGTATAGTACTGGCATAGTATGCACGAGGCTGTGGGTTTGATCCTTATCACTGTAAGAAATGAAGTAAAATATAGTACAGAAATGCTCTGCAGCATGGTTTTGGGGACTGCTTATTAATGTAAGTGCAGAAAACTCCAGCTCATGGGAAATTGTTGAAATCCTTTTCTCTAGCTTTAACTGATGATTGCATACCCCTCTTGGCCATCACTGATGCCACGTGTGTAATTCACTTCAGCTTCCCTTCCTCGCCAAAAATATTTGGTGGACGATTATACTGCATGTCGGATCATTTTCAGAGTTTAACTGAACAGGTTTGATCAATTTTTTATCTTCAATTGTTCCACTGTCATTTTCTGTATAACAACAAATTTAGAGCCCACAGAGTTTCATTGAGATTGGTGTGAGTGATCTGTTTTCTTTATTCACCCCTATTTTAAGGGTTCTCCTGCAGAGCAGGGAGATAAAAAAACCAAATCTGTCCTACTACTGACGGAGAGAAATGCGAGCCATGCAGTTGGTGTCCTGCGCTACTTGGAACGAGCAGATGCCAAAATCCCATCAGAGCTATACGAGTTCACTGCAGGGGTCCTAGAAGCCAAAGAAGACAGGAAGGCCAGAAGACCTCTTTGTTCATATCTTAAGGCTTTTGGTTTTTGCAAGTAAGGCAGTCTTCTTTTTGTTAATTGAGGTATAATAATGCAGTCAGGTACACAGATGATAAGTTTACAGCTTGAAACCCAACACCAATAAAGCCAATAACTCAGTAAATAAATGGTCAAATGAACTAAAGAGACATTTCTCAAAAAAGTGAAAATGGCTAGCAAACATGAAAAAGTGTTCAAAATCTCTCACAGTGAGGGAAATGCAAATCAAAACTACATAGAGATTTTATCTCCCTCCAGTAATAATGACAGCCATCAAGAGTATAAATAATAAATGCTGGTGAAGATGTCAGGGGGAAGGAACACTTTTATATTGGAATTGTAAATTAGTACAACCACCATATGAATCAGTATGGAGTTCCGTCAAAAGACTAGGAATGGAACCATCGTATGACCCAGCTATACTACTCCTTGGTATTTTCCTAAAAGAATTAAATTCAGTGTACTATGGAGATACATATATACCCATGTTTATAGTAGCACAATTCACAGTGGCCAAACCATGGAACCAGCCTCAGTGTCTGTGAACAGATGAATGGATACAGGAAATATGGTATATATACACAATGGAGTTTTACTCAGCCATAAAGAAGATTGAAATCCTATCATTTGTAGGAAAATGGATGGAACAGGAGATTATCTTGTTTAACAAAATAAGCCAAACTCAGAAAGTCAGAGTTGTATGTTTTCTCTCATGTGGAAGCTAGAGTGAAAAAAAGTGGGGGGTGGGGTTCATGAAAATAGAAGGGAAACCAGTAGGAGAGAGGAAGGGGACCCTGGGAAGGTAGGAAGGGAAGGCATTGGGGAGATACTGGTGAAATTATGTGCATCTCCTAGTATTTCCAAGCGAGTCTCACTATTATGTATAACTTATGGACCGATAAAAAAGTTTTTAAAACTAAAAAAAATCAGCAAGAACATTAGTTTCACAAAAGAGCACTTTACCTTGGTATCAAAATTATAGTTGTCCTTACCATATGTAGCCTAGGGATCACCGAGACCTGGTTTATTGGGAAAACTTTAGAATAAAAATATTTAACAAACATGGGTGAGTTCAGTTCTTAAAAAAAAAATCTGGTAAAAGTTCAGCTTTTTGTATATTAAATGATGGTGTTGGTAAAATTTGACTTCAGTTTTTTTTTTTTTTTAAAGTTTACAGCTTGATCTTGATGAAATGTCATTATCTACACACCCATGTAAACCACCACCCAACTGAGAGAGCACCTAAAGACTCCTGCATGCTGTTCCTGATGTGCCCTCCTCTAGAAGTAGCCACCTTCAAATAGCTGTCAACATTGACAAGATCTTTCATTATTTTCAAGTTTTAATTAATGTTAATTGAATATATGAATGGGATTCAATTTGATATTTCCTTACATTCATGAGTATTGATCAATCTAATCTTTTCCTATCCTACCTCCTCCTTCATACCCTTGCCAATATCTAAAGTAATTGCTATTCTCTTTTCAAATTAACATTTTTTTAACTTCCACATGAGAACACATGCTCTTTGCCTTTGTGTCTGAATTATTTCACTTAACATTATGTCCTCCACTTCCTTCCATTTTGCTGCAAATGACAGGATTTCACTCTTCTTTATGGGATGAGTAGTACTCCATTGTGTATATACCACATTTTCTTTTTCCATTCATCTGTTGATAGGCACCTAGGCTGATTCCATACCTTAAAGTTGAGGTCATTTTTGAAGTCCATATAAATGGAATTGTGGTGTGTACTTTTTTGTGTCAGGCTTCTTTCAGTTAACCTAATATCTGTGACATTGATCTCTGTCATTATGTGTACCTTTGTTTTATATATGTTCTGGCTTAGTATTGCATTGTGTGAGTATATGTATGTTTTGTATTCTGCTGATGGTCCTGTGAGGTTATTTGCAGTTTGGGGCTATGATGTATACAGTTGTTCTGAACATTCTCATACAGGACTTTTTTTTTTTTAATTTTTTTTAGTTGTTGATGGACCTTTATTTTATTCATTTATTTATATGTGGTGCTGAGAATCAAACCCAGTGCCTTACACTTGCTAGGCAAGTGCTCTACCACTGAGCCACAATCCCAGCCCTCATACAGGACTTTTTGTGGAAATTCACACCCACCTCTTTTGGGGGTTGCTGGGCCACAGGGTAGACATATGTTTAACTCTTCCAAAAGTGGTGGACCACTTTATGATCCTGTTAGGAGTGATGAGAATTGGAGTTGGTCCACATCCTTACCCACCCTTAGTATTCATGGGGGAGATAATGGAAAGCCATTGCAATTTTAATTTGTTTCCATAATGATGGTGGATTTAATGTTGTTAAACATGTTTTCCTGTGTTTGTGGAGCATTTGACCATGCTTTTTTCTGAAGTACCTATTCTTGTCTTTTCCCCATTTTAATGAAGCATTTATTTTTCTTATTAGTTTGTGGAAATAATTTATATATTCTAGATATAAGTAATTCTCTGATACGGTTGAACACCCATAATTCTAAAACCGGAAGTCAGAAATACTCTGAAAACAGAAACTTTTGGGGTGTTGACATGATGCCTGTAAAACAGTAATTTGCATATATAGCATGAGGCATGGGGCACAAGTTGCTTTTTTTCCCATAGACAGTTGTTCCAGCATCATTTGTCTAAAACATTATTCTGTTCTCACTGAATTACTACCTTTGGCATAATCCAGGGGATGAGCTATATGGTCTGTTTTCAGACTCTGTTCTCTTGTATGGGTTCATTTGTCTCTCCTTGTACTATAACACTGCACTTTAAACATTGTAGCTTTTTAGTGAGACTTGGGATCTGGCTTATAAGTCCTCCAAGTGTGCTCCTGTTCAGGGTTTTTTGGCTTCTTCAAATCTGTTCCATCTCCATTTACATTAAAGAATAAGCTTATTGATTTCTCAGAAAATTGGCTGTAACTTAAATAGGGACTGTATCGACTCTGTAGATCAATTGGGAAGGTATAGACCCCTTAGCAGTCATTATGGGGGACCCTCCAGACACATGCCACTACTTGGTAAATGGATGACTGAGCATAGGTGTCTGATAACATATCTACTGGATTGAATTTATTTTTAACAAAATTAGTGACATTAACTTTTTAAAGTATGGTACATTAAACAGCTTATTAACAGCAGTTTTCGTTATGCCTTTAAATAGAATATTGATTTTTAAAACTGAAACTTCAGTTGTTTGCCTCAATTGGGAGGTAGCATTGTAGTGAAGGAGTGGCTTCTGATTTAGAGGTTAATTGACCTTTATTGTGAATCATGGTCATGTGTTTCTGAGGCTTTGTTTTGAACGTATATTTGTCCATTTATATAATGCTTTTAAGAATGTCTAAAGAATTAATAAACTATTTCTATTAAATTTTCAACATAAATAAATTTTAGAGTCTTTTCTGCTTATCCATTGTTAGTGTCATCTGAAATATTTAATATGGTTCTTGTAAAGTGTTTAGAATAAAAGTTCTCTAATTTCAGTTGCAGATTAATTTTCTAAAATATGTTTACAATTCCATGTTAACTATTATTATACATTTTTCTGGTTTTAAAATCTAGGTATTTTGAGAAGCTTGGGCTTTGGCTCAGTGGTCGAGCATTTGCCTAGTATGTGCAAGGCCCTGGGTTCCATCCCCAGCACTGCCACCACCACAACAAAACAAAAAGCCATCTATCCTTTTTTTTTTTTTTCCTCAGAGACAAAAGAATCTGTCCTGACAGACACCATATTAATCCAGAAATGGATATGCCAAGGAAATTATCCAACCAAACTCTACCAATGTTTGGATACATTAAAGTAAGTTCTTTTAAGATCTTTTTATCCTCTGATCAATGATTATTGGTCATTTTAATATTTTTAAGCATAATAATATAGATTAAGCAGTATAATATAGTTTATGACTTATAATAGTCAATGTTAGTATCCTACTTTAATCTAATAATAGATATGTGTCCTTATAAAGTATCTTAATTTCAGAGCCCAAGTTTATATGTAAAACCATGGTCATTTGGGTAAATGGATGACAATTGGGAGTTATTTTTTCAGAAAAAAAGTGTTTCCACTTGAAGGCAATTAAAAATAATGCAATAGAAGGTGTCACACTCCTGTAATTCCAGCAAGTTAGGAGGCTGAGGCAGGAGGATTGCATGTTTGAGACTAGCCTCTGCAACTTAGGCCCTAAGCAATTTAGTGAGACCCTGTCTCAAAATAAAAAATAAAAAGGACTGGGATGTGCCTCAGTGGTTAAGTGCCCCTGGGTTCAATTCCCAGGACAACTACTACTACTAGTAATAATAATAATAATAATATAGTGACTACATTGATCCCTTTCAAATATCCATGATTATTCCTGTGAGGAAAATTCTGAGATGCAAATAGAATTGCTGAGTTAAAAGTCATTTTCCTTGAAATCCCTTTTTATCGATTTCTTCATTACTTTTTGGGTTTAAATTTTTTCTGCTTTTCACTTCTTTCCCTCATGACCTTATCTGTTGTGCTGGTTCCTAGCACTACTGTAACAGATTACCACAGTTGGTGACTTAAAACAACAGATTTATTCTCTCTCAGTTCTGGAGACCTTAAGTATGAACCCTGGTGTCAACAAGGCTGTGCTCTCCCAAATCCCCAGCCTCCTGGGGACAATCCAGTCCTGGCCTCCTCCAGCTTCTGCTGGCTTCAGATTTGGCTTGTGGCCACATTCCCCCAATCTCTGCTTCCTGCACATTGCCTTCTCTTCTCTTGGTGTCCCTATGAAGATACTTGTCACAGGAAGGGAGGCCTACCTTATAATCCGGAAAGGTCTCCTCATCTGGAGATACTTGACTACATCTGCAAAGACCCTTTTCAAACAAGGTCACAGCCACTGTGACCTTGGAAGTTAGGACATGCACATATCTTTTGGGGGGACACTATTTGATCCACTACAGTTTTCATTATTGAAATACTTTTTTTTCTTTCTACTTTTTTCCTGAGTTTTATCACCTCATTTCTATGTTTTTCTAATTCTGATTTACATTATTCTTTTTTCTTTTTTGTGCTGGACATTGACCCAAAGATCTTGCACATGCTGAGTACACGCTCTACCACTGAGTTACAATGCCCAGCCCTGGTGTCGATGTAGGACAGATGAGGCTGGACACCTGAGGAATTATCAGGAAGCAGGTTTATTTAAGCTGTAGTGGTCCAGAGAGGCTAATGCCTAAAAATCTCTGGACCCAAAGTCTGGAAATTCAGATTTATATTTAGTGGTATGGTTGCATGACAGTGGGTGGGTACCTAACAGTTACTCTTTGTCTCATATTCTTAGGCTAGACAGAGGGTTCACAAGCTTTCACCATGGAAAACAGAGATAGTAACTAGATGGTAACTTTTGTATAGTGAGCTTTCTTGAGACAGTGTCTGTTACACCTTTTTTCTGCAAACCTGGCATTTATGAGAAAGAGCAAGCTTCAAACCACATTGAGCTCTCTGCAGAAATCCTGTGAAATCTGTTGACACTCTTTGTAAAATCTTGCTGACAAGAAGCTTAATTATGGTGGGGGTGGGGGCTCTGGAGAAGCTTAATTGCGGCAAGGGTCTTTTTTGGCTACTTTAATATATGTTATTCTATGTTATATATTGTTTTCTTAAGTAACAAGATAAAAGGCAGCTTGCTTTGAAGTGAAAGGTCACAATTTTGATCTGTTTTGTAGATACATCTTTAATGGCTTTATCTAGGGAGGCACTTATTCTAATTTTTATTCTCTTTTCAATTACTTTATATTTTTATATATTGTTATATGTTTATTATGAATTGGTATGGAATTTATCCTTGATACTTTACTATTGTTCATTTTCAGATAAAATTTATTTTATATTTTCAAAGGAGGGCTACATCGGGGTAACCTTTCTCATTTCACAGAGTTCCCATTTCTGTTGTTCATGTGTTGTGTTAAAAATGATACATGGTGACATGGTGCCTGAGAGTTTTTAGATTTCCTGGCTCTGTTTCCCTCCTCACTTCTATCTGGCGTTTTTCTTCCTTCAACACTCTTGTGCCTGGAGGGACAGTCTGTGATGTCATAGGCTGCAGCCTTCTCTTGTCACACTGGCCCATGGTTTCCGTGAACACCTGCTGCCTCTGTTCTCAGGCGCCTCCTTTAGATTTATGGAAAAGACAGAGAATTTACATAAGCCTCCTTACTGCCCCCCTCACTAACTTCCTCTTTGTTAACATCTTGCATTAGTGTGGTACAGTTGTGACCATTTGAAGACCTAGTATCAATATATTATTATTCTCTTTTTTCTGATATATTATTATTAACTGGTCTTTAGTTTGCATTAAGGTCCACTCTTGCTGTTGTACAATTCTGTGGATTTTGACACATGTGCAGTAATAGGTATCCACCATTACCGAGTCATAGAGAGCACTTTCATTCCCTGAAAATCTGCTCTACCTGTTCATCCCTCACGCTTTGCCCCAAACTCTTGGCAACCAGTGACAGATGTTTTCCATTTTTCAGAGTTCCTATAGTAGGAATCACATAATATGCACCCTTTTCGGGTTGTCTTCTTTCACTTGGTAATGTCCATGTAGGTTTCTTCCATTTCTTTTCATGGCATGATACCTCATTTCCTTTTGGTGCTGAGTAACAGTCCATGGTCAGGTTGTATCTGTTTATTTACCCATTCACCTTGAAGGACCTCTTGTTGCTTCCAAGTTTGGACAATTACGAATAAAGCTACTACAAACATTCATGTACAGATTTAGTGTGGACATAAATTTTCAGTCCTTTGAATAAATTTGAAGGACTGTGATTGCTGGGTCATATGGTTAGAATATGTTTTGTTTGGAAGAAATAGCCAAATTGTCTTCCAATGCAGCAGTAAGTGAGAGTTTCTGTCTCTCCACATCCTAGCCAATACATGGCATTGTCAGGTTTTGAATTTTAGCTATTCTTCAGGTATATAGTGGTATTCATGTATTAAATTTCCAATTTCTTGATAATATAAGATGTTGAGCATCTTTTCATATGCTTCTATGCCATCCATATATATTTTGTGGTAAGATGTCTGTTCAGATGTTTGTTTCCTTATTATTTTAAAATTTCTTTGTAAGCTGAGTGTGGTGGCACATGCCTGTAATTCCATCCCAGCAACTTTGGGAGGCTGACAAAGGAAGAGCCAAGTTTGAGGCCAACCTCAGCAACTTAGCAAGACCTTGTCTCAGTGGTAGATTGCCTCCCTGGGTCCATTTCCTAGTATTAAAAATAAATAAATAAATAAAAGTTGTTTGTATATTTTGAATCCCAAGTCAAATGTATGTTTTGCAAAAAATTTCTCCTACTCTTCGATTTGTCTTTTCGTTCTGTTTATGGTGTCTTTTGCAGAAGAGTTTTTAATTTTAACAAAGACAGCTTACTTATTATTTTCTTTCATGAATTGTGCTTTAGGTGTTATATTGTTGCCAAGAGGTGCAGTCGTATCTTAGTGGCAGAGCAGTTGCCTAGCATGTGTGAGGCCCTGGGTTCAGTCCTCAGCACCAAATAAAATTAAATAAATATAATAAAGGTATTGTGTCCATCTACAACTAAAAAATTTTTTAAAAATCATTTCTCAATAAGAGCACCTAGAGCACCTAGATTTTCTCCTGTGTTATGTTCTTTATCTGCTTTTACTTTGATATCCATTGGGCCATTATGTCAATTACGCTGTGAATTATGTGCCTGGTTTTGGCTTTGCTGTTTTGTTGCTCTGTCTGGGCTCATATGAGGATTCAGAAAGATTGAAAAAAAATTGGCATTTTACTGCTACCACCTTCCAGAACCCTGCCAACCCAGTCTTCCCCTCCTGGCTCCGATCCTCTCTCTCTAAATTAGCTCTATTGAAGTATAGTTTACATACAATAAAAATCACTAGTTTCAAGTGTGTAGTTTGTTAAGTCTTGATAAATGTAAATCACCATGTAACTACTACTGTCAAGAAGCAGACATTTCCATCACCCCAAAAGATCTCTTCTGCCCTGCAGCAGTGAGACCTTGCCCATACCACTGTCCCTTGCAGCCACTGATCTGCTTTTACTGTAGCTTCGTATTAGTGAAGTTTCTTGAATCTGATTTCTTTTACTCAGTACAGTGCTTTTGAGATTCCTTTATGTAGTTTGTTTGCGTTATTGTATAGGACTCCATTATATAGATATACCATAGTTTGTTTCCAAGTGGACAATGGACATTTGGGTTGTTTCCAGTTTCTGGCTGCTTTGAATATTTGTTTTAGAAGTCTTTTTAAACATATATTTTAATTTTTCTACAATAAAAGACCTAGGAGTATAATTGTTGGGTCATAAAAGTATATGTTTAAAGAAAGGATGTGTTTATTAGAACTGTTTTCTAAAGTGAGGGTACTGTTTCACATTCTCACCAGCACTGCCCATGAAAGTTCCCTTTGTCTCATATTGTCATCAGTACTTGGCATTTGATCTTTAACTCTAGCCATTTGGTTGCATTTGTCTTATCTTATTTGCAGTTCCTTGATGATTAAGGATATTGACGATCTTTTCACATGCTGTGTTGGACATTTATATTTTTTTGTTTATGAATTTGCTTTTCAGAATTTTTTCTCTTTTTATTTGTGTGTGGTACTGGGGATTAAACCCAGGAGTGTTCTACCATTACGTCACATCCCCACACTTTTTATTTTTTATTTTGAGACAGGGTCTTGCTAAGTTGCCTGGGCTGGCCTCAAACTTGTGATTTCTTCTGCCTCAAGCCTCTTAAAGTCACTGGGATTACAGGGATGTCCACTGTGCCTAGCTACCCATTTATTTTTTTATTTAGGCTTTTTTCTTATTTTGAGTTTTAAAGACTTCTTCACATATTTTGAATGCCCTGTTTCAAATATATATGTTGCTAATATTTTCTCCTGGTTACAGAGTGGAAGTTTTTATTTCAGTGAAATCTAGTTATCACTTTATTTTTTGTACATGAAACATGAAAGTTGTAAGAAATTTTTGTCTATTCTGAGATCACAAAGATTTTCTTTGTGTTTTTTTCCCTAGGCTCTATGATTTTGCAAGTCTATGATCTGTTCATCTCAAATTAATGTTTGTGTGTGGTGTATCCCAGATAGAGGGCAGTGTTTATCCTCATGGATAATTATTTATTATAAAGACCTTTTTGCCCTAAATTACATTGGCACCTTTTGTATAAATTAGGAAACCATATATGTGAATTCTGCACTCTTGATTCTGTTCATCCTTATACCAGAGCTGCACTGGCTTAATTACTGTAGCTTTAGTCTTGAAAACTGGTAGATAAGTATTTCATAATCACTGTTCTTCTTTGGTATCCTTTTTCTGTTTCTTTGCATATCCATACAAAATGTTAGAATCAGCTTTCCAATTTCTATTTGTGATTTTGATTGGTATTGCAGTGACTGTAGAGAAATTTGGGAAGAACTGACATCCTGGCAACACTTTCTTCCAGCCCATTACTGTGATATATCACTCTGTTATCTAATTCCTCTTTAATTTTTCTAAGCATTATTACAGTTTTCAGTGAATAAGTCTCATATTTACTGTGTTAAATTTATCCCTTGTGTTTCATGTTTTGGAGTGCTGTTGTTAATATTTTAAAGTACATTTTATAATTATTTTAGAAATTCAATTGATTTTTGAATCTTGAACCCTGTAACCATAATAAAATTATTTATTCGCCAAGGTACTAAGGAAAGAAGAATCAAAGCAGCGCAGATAGCTGGAAGTACCTGCTCAATTTGCAAAACCAAAACTGAGGGGTTTCCCAACATATGGGACTCTCGGTGCTCAATCCAGGAAAGCCTCAGACACATCAGTATGAGTTGGTCACCCTGTCTGAAGCCTAGATGCTGCCCCTGCTTCCTGCTAAGTGTCAGCCCCTGAGCTGCTTTTGGCCCCTCTGTGCTGCCAACTGCATTGTGCTTTGTTAATGCTGTGCAGAGGGACTTGCAGGCCTGATGCCAGCTGCAGACCTGAACTTCGCTCACCAGCATGCATGCTGAACCCTTTGCTTAACACACACAGCCTTAAAGTTTGAGAAATGTGAGGGGAAAACCTCTCCCTTTACACCCATCACTTAAAAGAGTAATCACTGGCAATTTAGTATATTTTCTCTGATATTTTTCTTTGTATTTTTAAAAATTTTTGTTACTGAGCTGTGTGCAGTGGTGCATAGCTGTAATCCCAGCAGCTTGGGAAGCTGAGGCAGGAGGAACCTGAGTTCAAATCCAGCCTCAGCAATATAGCAAGGCAGTAAGCAACTCAGTTGAGACTGTGTCTCTAAATAAAATACAAAAATGGCTGGGAATGTGGCTCAGTGATTAAGCATCCCTACGTTCAATTCCTAGTACAAAAAATAAATCGTTATTGTTATATATGCATTATGCCCTGCTCACCTCTCCTAACATTGTAGTGAGTGTTTTTCCTCATCTTCTGGACCACCTCCAGGTTAATGACTGCTTGCCATCACCAAGCAGGCTGCTGTCTGAAATGCCAAGACTACAGGGGGTTCTGGCCACAGGGAGAATTCTCACCTTCATTAGTGGGCACTCTCAGGAGAGGACTGTGAACAGGAAGGAACTCTGAACTCACTGAGAAGGGGGCAGGTAGAGAAGCTCTGAGAGCATATTAAGGCAGCTTTCTCTGCAGTGCTGGAGAATGACTCTGGTCACACAGGGTCCCCAGGGAACATGTGACAAGAAAGATGACTCTAGATGGTAACAAGTCCTATGAAGGAGATGAAATGCAGTGAAGTAGTCAGGGTGTCCGAGTGTAAGTGTGCCAGGGGACAGGGACCCTTTGGAAATTGTAGGCAGGAAAGACTGAGGAGGTCAACTGCATTGAGGCGCAAGTGATAACAAGGATCCAGACATGGAAGGAGCACTCCTGGTGGAGAAACCAAGGACCCCAGAAGCCCTGAGGAAGGATTTATGTTTTACATTTGCAAGCAGGACAAGGCTCAGTGCTAGTGAGAGTGGGAGGGTGGCAGCCCAGTCAGACCTGTGAAGCCCCTTACCCCTTTTGATTACAGAGTGACTTCTGCCTGCCTGGCTTTCTTCCTCACCTCTCAGTCAGCGCTGCCCTTCCCCACCCCATCAAGTAGCTTCTCCTCACTCCCGCCGTCCCTGTCTTCACGAGGTGCTTCTGCCCTTTGGTTGACCTTCTCCACACACTCCGACAGGTGTGCACGTGCATGGCAGCATCCCTGCTCCCAACCGACATTTCCTCTGGCACCCCAGTGACCCTGCTACATGTCCCTGTGAAATGTGTCTCCTGAAGACACTGTCTGTGGCATATCCCATATCTCTTGGGTTGCTGAGTGTCCCTGTAGGATGTGGCTTCATCTGTCCCTGGTGCCTGTATACATTAGGTTTCTTAATAAAATGCATCTTGTTATATGACAAAAAATGAAAAGGAGCTGAAGAGACAGCAAGGCTGTTTTAAGAATATTTATTAAAATGCAGTTTAAAGGTAAATAAAGGGGACTGGGAGTGTAGCTCACTGGTAGAGTGCTGCCTATCATGTACAAGGCCCTGGGTTCAATCCTTTGAACCACATACAAAAAATTTTCTTAAGTAAATAAAAGAACACTTACCCTTAAGATGAAGTTTTTAAATAATTCAATTTGCCAAAAATCATCCACTGGATTTAAAGTAGACTGTAATTATTTATGAATAATTACAGTGTTTATTTTGCTTTGTTTTGTTTTTAGTCTAGTGCCTTATTTTTAAATCCCTGTTTGCATGCGGTCAGATGCTGATTTCTGTCAATACAGGTAGCATGTATGTCTTCAGTTAGATTAAGTTTCCTTTCTGGATATTCTTACTGTGTATGTTCCAGATAATACCATTTTATATTTCAAATGCAACAAGTTACTTTGGTCGTATAATTGATAAACATGTGGATCTTTATGCAACTCTCAATGCTGAAATGAATGAGTATTTTAAAGATTCCAGTAATAAAGCAACTGTCGAAAAGGTGGAAAAACTTGGATTGTATGGACTAGAAGAAAAAACACTTTTTTACAGGTAAAATGTCTATTTTTCCTCTCTAGAGTTGTAAGGCATGAGGTAATTTAAATGGTGGTGAATACCTGTGTTCACCATTGATTGAGTGTGAATGTGTCAGGCCTGGCTGCCTCTCAGGAAGGCACTCCAATGCACTCTGCCCCCAGACATCTAGTGCAGTTGTGCACATGAGACTCCATCCTTGGCTCCTGAGCAGAGAGCACAATGGCAGTGCAACCCTGGACATTCATGGAGCTGTCACAGTGTGCAGTATAAACATACATCTGCAACTTGTTTGATTCATACCAAATTTCTGTAAAATGAGCATCATACCTGTCTTACAGGAGACTGAGCTAGAATGTTATGCAAGCTGTCTAAGGGCAACTCAGTGGGTGGCACAGTCAGTGTTCTGGCCTGGCTGACCCTCCTGCTCATCTGTGCCCATTTTTCCTGAATCCACCTCAGGGCCGGCCACTGGTGATAGCCTTGGTCAGAAACTTTAACTTACCATATTAACTTTGTTTATGTTGTCAGATAGAGGAATTTATTCAAAAGTACTAAATGTTTTTATGCTTAGGTATATTTTAAATAATGTGCCACTAAGCATTCTGAAAGGCCTTACATTTTTTGTTTCTAGTTTGGAGTAAAACAATGCAGTGTAGTAGTCTTAGTATGTTTTCCTTTTAATGGGTAAATTGAGGCAAGGATGATTTCCTTTGTGGAATCTCTTGGTTAAACCGATGCCACCATTGTTCAGGGTCCAGGTGTTGGAGATGAGCCAAAAAGAAGACACTTGGGTCCTGGATAATGTCCTTATAAAGTTCATAGATGAAGGCAGGACTGGACTCATCACACGAAACCAGCTGTTGCATCTCCCAGAAAATTTCCACACTCTTCCTCCTCAGGCCGTGGAGTTTATTGTATGTAGAGTGAAACCTGCTGATAGTGAAATTGAATGGAATCCAAAGGTGAGTTATTTTGGCTTTTTATGTTTTGGCAACTTGTAGAATATATTTAACTCATAATATACACAGAATTGAGGCTTATTTGAATTTAGAGTTTTGAGTGTTTGCTTTATGCAGTTAAGAGTGTGATCTGCTTAAGGTCCCAGCTGGTAGAGGACTGTAGTAACTGCCACCGTGCATGGAACCCAGCCCTGAGCCAGAGTGCTAAGGACCCTTGACATCGTGGCTGCCATTGTTAGAGCTCATCTTAGAACTGGCATAACACAGGGGTCATGGTAAGATAAACTGACTGTCAGTTGGTGTAAGCACCAATAAAAATAAATACCAGTCGAAGTTGGGACATAGGTGGTGGATGCTCTCTTGGAGAGGTCAGGTCATTCTGTTGGAGTTGGAAGGATGGGCAAGGAAGGGAGAGATGGAGCTTCTGAGGTAAAGGACATTTCCTCTGGGCCCTCTGGGGTCACTAGTGTGTCACCAAGTAGAATGGCAGGGACCCTAAGGCAGAGAACACTGCCTGAGCCAAGGCACAGAGCACAGAAGCAGCCCCTCATGCTCACACATCTGTCCCAAGGCAGGCAGAAAGGCACCACACATTGGCTCATCGCAGAGCAGTGATTCATGTTCATAATAATGCTCCTGATTCTTCAAGAGAAGGTTGAATTTTGTGGAATCTGATTAATAGATTATGAAATAAGCCATTGCAATTGGCAAAGTGAAAACAATTTGGGTTATAAACAAAGTTAAACACTGCCCATGAAATAAGCAAATGAATGTCTCTGAATGAATACACAACCTTACCATTGTGGGTTTAGTGAAGAGAGCCTTTGTCAAATGGCAGTCTTCTCCATTTGTTGTATTAAATATTTACTGAATGTCTGTTGTGTGCCAGGTGCTGTGCTGGGTTCTGGGTATGTAGCCATCAGCAAGAAGAAAGTCATGGTCCTTGTCTTCCAGACAAGGTCTGTAAAGATAACTGACCAGAGTTCAGATAATTGACCAAGTAAAGTTAACAAGTAAAGTAACTGAGCAAGGTCTGTAAAGATAACTGACCACAGGTGTTTCTCAATGGGCAGCCTTCTGTAGACATGGGGACAGGTTCTTCTGTGTGTATTCTTCCAGATGTGCTCAGAAAGTTCAAGAGGGATGGAAACAATCTCATGATGCTTGTCATCTCCCTCCTTTTCTGCTTTATTGATGTTAAAATGTGCTTGAAAGATTACTGACAGACCTTATCTTCTGTGGCCCTCCTTGAGAGGAAAACAGTGATGCACTCAGAAAAGAGCACACGAGTGGGGCATGGTGGCACACGCCTATAAATCCCAGCAGCTTGGGAGGCTGAGGCAGGAAGATTGCAAGTTCAAAGCCAGCCTCAAAAAAAAAAGTGAGTCACTAAGCAACTCAGTGAGACTCTGTCTCTAAATAAAACACAAAATAGGGCTGGGGATTGGGCTCAGTGGTTGAGTGCCCCTGAGTTCAATCCCCAGTACAAACAAAAAGTAGGAAAAGAAAAGAAAAGAGCACATGAAAGACCAGCACCCCTCAGACCCTGTCCAGTGGAGCAGAGCAGCTCCATTTCCATGACATCCTTTGGAGAAGCAGGAACAACTTTCAGTTGCTTCTATTGGACTTTTAAGGAAATAAACTTGCATACTTTGTAGACAGAAGAAAATTGACAGAAGTGATGGGTGCACACATGTCGACAATGGGAAACATTTAGTATTAGGAGTCCAGAGACTCCACATGGACTCTCACCTGTTCTTGGAACAACTAGCATGAGCCCTTGGGCAAGTGTCTGCACCTTTCTGCATCTCTCCTTGGTAAACCCCTCAGAGGAAATGGGATGATGCCTCTGTAGCCCATGGTGTATTGTGACACTCAAATGAAATGTATAGAATATTTTGCAAACTATGCAGCATATACAGAATAAGGTCTTTTGTAAATAATTGAATAAATAATTGAAGTCCTTTTTTTAGGTTACTCGGTACATTCATCATAAAATTATTGGAAAATTACATGATGCAAAAGTGGTACTGGCTTTGGGAAACACTGTTTGGATTGATCCAATGGTAAGTATGCAGTTTTATTTGAAATCTCAATTTCAGTGGGCTCCTAAAATAGTCCAAATTATTCTAATATGTTGTGTGAGTGATCATTTGCATCTCAGCTTATTTGGGGCTCTGAGTTAGGGAGAGGTCTTTTGCAAGTTATTTTGGTCATGAATTTGGTTGAAGGTTTAGTTTTTGGTTTTTTAGGAGCATTTTACCTGGTAACTCTGTGCACACATGCTTCTCTGTATATGATGCACATGCATTCAGTACTTAAAACTAGTTTCATGAAACTGTCCTTTCTACATGTAACATTTTCTAATATTTACAATTCTGCTCTATTTCACTTCCTTAATGTTGATCATAAATAATTAAGTCAGTCTCACAGCCCACTATCCATACCATGTGAGAAACCTAGGATCAATGACTGCTGTACCAGATCCATCTTTGCTAGTTTGTAAATGATCCTTAAGATCTAAGACATGTTCACTAATGCTGAGAGTTCCAGAGTTTCTACCTCATTTATTCATCTCAAATTTACTGAGCACCTACTGTATGCTAGGACCAGTACTGGGCCCTTGGGTTCCATCAGTGAACAAAGCAGCTGAGGCCTCCTGCCCTCTGACCCTGTTATAGGGTTGGGCATGAGTGACACAAGGACATGTGGTACCTCCACTGGTGTTGGTGCACCCCTCTCTGAGTTTGCTATGTTAGACAAATCTTGATTCCTGTGATTGTTTATAAGATTTTAAGGAATTCAATTCAAAATTGTTTTGCCAAAGTTGGTTTTTATAAAGTTAGAAAAGCTTTAATGCCTTAAAAGGGGAGTTTGGTTTATGATTTAAGGATAAGAGAAGAAAAGAGTTTTTAGAAAAGAAAATGTAGATTACCAATGCAGATAAGTAGAGATAGGGGGGTCTGAGTTGATGTGTCATAGTATTATAGTTGTTCTCTGGAAACTTCAGCAGGAATTTCTAAAACTGCAACTCATAGAATGAAGCAAAAAAGAAAACCACTTGGCAAATATGTTTCCACAACTGCAAAGTGTGTCACAATGTCCACTGGCACACAAGAAGGAAGCCGACCCCCACACTTGCCAACTTCTCCACCCAGACCAGCTCTGTCTCCATTCTGAGTGGAGAAAGGCTCTCTTGCACATTTCCAGGTGGGATATGTGCCCAAGGTTCACTCAAGAAGGTGCCTAGCAGGGCCAGCCTGGTCTACCCCTGCTCCACCGTGGAAATGACACTCAGTCCTGTGTGCACACCTCCCCTCCATAGGAATCAAGACTGTTGCAGATGTTCATAATTCACTTAGTCTTGTATAAATTGAAATGAATGAGGATGTTTTGGTTGCAGAAAAGACAAGTGGAGGGCTGGGCTTGTGGCTCAGTGGTAGAGCCCTTGCCTAGCATGTGTGAGGCACTGGGTACAATTCTCAGCACCACATATAAATAAATGAATAAAATAAAGGTCTATCAACATCTTTAAAAAAATCTTTAAAAAAAACAGTTGAAAAAGAAAAGAAAAGAAAAGCCAAGTGGAAGAAATAGTCTATAACACAGCATTTAGGTTCTTGGTATAAGCCCTTTCCAAACATGGTAGGACTCAGCCTTAGGCTTCTCCTTGCTGATAGAGATAAAAATAGTTGAGTAAGAATCAAAAGAACATAAGAATTTTGTATTTGGTTACAGCATCACAGATTGGCCTGGAAGAGGGATTTTATTCTAGGATTCAGTCACAACACTTGATCATATGTCCACTGTGTGGGTTTGGGCTTAGGAAAGTTTTCTGTAAAGTTTTCTCAGTTGTGAAATAAACATGTTGCAGCGGGAGATGCTTGTGTGTTGTGTCATGTCCTGGAGTACATCAGACATGCAGAGAGACTGAGAGACCATGGTAGAGTATTCATGATTCAGTTAGAATTCAGAGTGTGACTCTTGCAAATGGATGTTTTTTCTTTGATTCAAGGTACATGTTACAAAACTTTCAAATTTGAAAACTTCTGTCATTGATTATAATGTTCGAGCTGAAATTTTGTCTATGGGAATGGGCATTGACAATTCAGAACACATAGAACAACTGAAAAAATTATACAAAGGAGCTAAAATGCCAACTTTTGAAGAACACATAAGCCAACCTCTGTAAGTGTGTTTCTGCCTCCCTTTTGGAAGAGCTGTTTTGTTTTATGAAAATGTAAGTGTTAAACAAGTATTCACATCCCTGTCACTCAGCTTTGGTAACCACCAAGGATCAAGGAGTCTTGTTTTACCCGTATCCCAACCTACATTCAATAGTTTTTGGTGGAGTATAATCAAGCAGATCTCAAGTGTGTTATTTCACCTGTATCTCTTACAGAAAGGACTTCTGTTAACTTTTTGTTGGCAAATAGCACACATTCAGAAAATCACATGTCACAAGAACAGTTTAATGGACTTTTTGAGCTCAGCTGGGAAATCAGCCCCTGATCAAGAAACAGCATGACCCAGAGCCTCCTCCCCTCCCAAGGAAAATCATTCTGTCAAAGAAAGGCATGGATGGGGTTTCCCTGGTTTTGAACTCTGAATGGAATCAAGCAGTGTGTCTTCTTTATGTTTAGCTTCTTTAACTCAGCATTGCTTGTGCAGTTCATCTAGTTGTGCATGCAGCTGTGGATCTAAGCAGTCATTGCTGCATCATGTGCCTTTGTGTGAATGGACCATGATTTGTTTTGCCCATTCTTCTGTTGCCTGCGGAGCTTCCACTTGGGGGTACTTCAGGTAGTGGTGACTCCTGCATGTCTTTTGGTGCACTGGGAGAGATAGTTTTGATGGAATGGAGTTTCTGAGTCCTACTTAGAGCTACTGCCCATCAGTTTTCCAAAGTGGCTGCACCAGTTTACACACCCATAAATAGTACATGAGTGACCCTGAAGTCTCTCTGAAAGGGTATACAGGCAACCACAGAGGGAGAAGATGGGCACAGCATGTGTGTTCACCAAAGCATTTGTACCAAGAACTCCTACTCATAAAGAAAAATGTGGACCCCTATTAGGAAAGGGGGCAAAAGACTGAGCAGCCACTTCACAGCGTCCAGTTGCTATATGAAAAGGTGCCCAAACTCATTAGCCAGCAGGGAAGTGCAAATTCAAACCAAAACCCCAGCATGAAGGGAGAGATGACAAAGGAAATCCCCGGCATCAGCAAGGTTGTGGAGGAACAATGGCCAAGCATGGTGGTGCCTACCTGTAATCCCAGCTATGGTGGGAGGCTGAGAGGCAGGATGAGGCTCACCTAGGCAACATAGCCAGACTCATCTATAGGTATCTTTGGAATTAAAATATCAGTTGGTTTCTTCACACTTTTGGAAATGAGAAAAATTCCTCCTACTTACAAGAGATCCTTTTAAAAATGAAGATGCCATTACAGTTCAGACTTAAGAAACATGAGGTTTGGCCATTTATGGGAAGCACCCTACTCTTAAGCCCCACTTTTGCACAAAGGCTCTGCTGGTTCCCTTTCTGTACTGTGATTTTGAAACTGAGCAGGGAGAATTACAGCATGGTGCTATCACAGGCAAGAAGAGAGGTGCAGAGCACCACGAGGTCTTATGGAGGAAGCCTTCCTAGGAGACTGTCGGAGAGTTCTTAGAGAACAGAGGAGATTCCAGTGGGTGGAGAGGGAGCAGGGGGAAATATTTAAGGCTGTGGGGAAGCAATCTTTGGAGAAAAGATAAGGAGATGGGGCAATGTTGGGGCAAATTGAAGTAACAATAAATGTGAGGTTGGGGGTGTGGAAGACTTCAGGGGTCATGTTCAGCATTTATACCTGAGTGGGTAGCCAGTAGATGGTGAAAAGCTTTATAGGGTTCTAAAAATACAGCTGAACTCAGCATGTTGGGATAAGGAAAGACAGTACACAGGAGATGGGGGACAGGGTGGCAGTTACCTGGATAAGAAGGCTGGTATCCCCCAAAAGGCAGGCTGGGAAGGAGGACATGTTCTGGGCACTGACAGGTAGAGAAACCGTAGCACAGTGACTGGTAAATGTAGGGAGCATGATTCTGAGACCTAGTGACTATGAGGATGTTTGCATGGTAGACAGTGTTTTCCGGAGAGCAGCTCTTTGGAGAGAAAGAGATGCGAAGTTTGGATTTGGACATATTAAGTTTTAAGCTTATCAAAAGTGTAAGCCCAGAGCTCAAGGAAGCAGCAGGGAAAGGCTCTTGATTTGCTGGTATTTGAGGAGAGCGAAGACTTTGGTGAGTGTGAGGAGGAAGAAGCAGACCTGGTAGAGGAAGCTGTAGCATAGGAGGTCAATGCTATAGTAGAAGAGGTGGGTGGGGAGGTGCAGGAGGTGAAGAGGAGGCCTGGGGTGGAGTGCCTGCATCAGTGGGCACGGTACACTCTCCTCTGCTATTTGTGCAGTGCCATGCCCCAGGCTCACACATGACCATTAGAAGCCCCCTTGGAGGGGCTGGGGTTGTGACTCAGTGGCAGAGCACTTGCCTAGCAGGTGTGAAGCACTGGGTTCGATTCTTAGCACCACATAAAAATAATAAAGGTCTATCAACATCTAAAAAAAAAAATTTAAAACAAAGAAACCCTTAAGAGACACACGTTAACATCTTTCCTCATAGATGTGTGTGCACGTAGCTGTGTCTGCATAGGTCTGCTCATTCAGGTTTGAACTATCTCTGAAAGGATGCACAAAAAGTGAATTACATTATCACCTATGAGAATAGGAACTGTCTAGTGGGGAAGAGGGCTGCAAGAGACATTTTCATTATGTAGACCTTTTTATTTATAAATATTGAACTCCATGAATGTACCTATCTACTCAGAGAACCAAAGAATAATATAATTTAAAAAATTTAAATGAACGAGGCAGCCCTCTGTATACTGATAGGAAATAATCCTTAGCTAGTTATTAGATATAACAAACCAGGGTAGCACACTGAATTTAGCAGTTCCCATGTGTTTAAGAATATGACTGTCTTGTGTTTCAGATAGATATAAATGGCAATATTTGCTTTTTATATGCAAAGAATATTTCTAGAAGTTGATCTTAAATCTCTGGGAAGATGGCCTGAAACACAAGCAGGGGAGGAAAGAAAACTGCCTTTTTACTTCCTGCCCTTTTGTACTGCTTGAAGTAAGGTAGCAGTGTATGTTGCTAGTCTCAAAAGTCCAATGAATTTGGAGGGAAATTTGTTGCACTAAATGAGTGAATGCCTTTCTCTGATAATGTCTATCTATCACCCCCTGTGTGCTTGATACAAGGGCATAGTCCTGGGCAGAGCCGGCCAACCCTGCCCTGTCATCTGTAAATAAATCGTAAGCTCCTTGTGAGTCTGACTGCAGGGTACTGAGCACTTCATTCATTTAATGTCTGCTATTTTCTTCTTTTGCCCAAGTGTCTCTTTTTTATTTTTATCTTTTTAGTTGTAGATGGACACAATACCTTTATTTTATTTATTTATTTATTTATTTAAATTTTATTTATTTATTTAAATTTTATTTATTTATTTATTTATTTATTTATTTATTTATTTATTTATTTATTTTTACTGTGCTGGGGATTGAACCCAGGACCTTTTGCTTGCAGGGCAAGCACTCTACCAACTGAGCTATATCCCCAGCCCTATTTATTTATTTTAATGTGGTGCTGAGGATCGAATCCAGTGCCTCACACATGCTAGGCAAGTGCTCTACCACTGAGCTCCCACCCCAGCCTCCCAAGTGTCTCTTGAAGTCCTAGAGTTAATCTTCACTTTTCTGTCCAGGACACCTCCCTTAGCAGAAGGTGCTGCTTGTCTGCAGGACACACAGCAAGAAGACAGGAATGCAGACAAAGAAGCTGGCCCCAAGACACACTTGGAGAACCTAAAGCTTGGTTGGTACTTGTTACTTAAAAGATGATTAACTTCAAATCATTAATGTTTAGAACTCCTCTCACATTTGGGCTTTCCACTGGTGGATGAAATACAGAGAAAATCACACAAACTGTCATTACCTAACTACTCCTATTTTTGATGATTCAGCTTCCAATGGTGGTTTTTTGCAAATGGTTTGAAGCATAACAGATGTTCAGTCAAGTGCACAGGTGGCAAATGGGCAGCTCATCGGGGTTTGTACTTGTACACTTGTCCCCTAGCCACACCCAGGTCATGCTATTGAAGGTTTCCAGAACCCCAGCAGTCTTCTGTCCAGAAGCCTCCCCATTGACTTCCATTCTGATTTTTTTTCAAGAGTTAATGTACATTTATTCTTAACATATGGAACATATAAAGATTTCAAACTGAATAAATGATATTCATTAAGCCAAAAAAGGAAAAATTTTAAAGGAAGAATTTACATCAAGTCACAGCTACATTGTCGAAATATAAATATGCAGATTTTATCACTAAAAAAAATCTCAATTGTGTTTCTTCATCATTCCATTCTGATTTCTGTCACCTTAGTTTTACTGAATTGGAAGCATGTGGTATACATTATAATGGCTTCTTTCAGTCAACATTGTGTCTGTGAGATTCATCTTTACTACTGCAAGTGGTGGTAGTGTCTGTTAAGTTGTGTTCTATAATATGAAGAGACCACAGTTGGTAGATGTGGGGCTGTTCTTCATTTGGAGCTACTGTGATTAAGTTTTTACATGGTACCTTTACATGTTTTAGATTGAGAAGTTTAAATTGCATTGCCTTAGAAAGTATGTTCAGCATTGGTTCCTTATGTACATTGGCCGTGTTCTGTAGGTCATCCTGGGTTAAGCTAGCACTAAGAAGTCTGGATATTTATATCCTGTGGCCAGTAATTGTAATCCAGTTCTTCAAGAAAGTAACTTCACTTTCTTGAATGTTTAATTTTAACACTGGTTAAAGCTTGTTTTTATTTTAAAACATTACACTAATTTTACTAAGTAATATGCATTTTAATTTTTTCTAATTATTTTTTGCAGCTGGATATTTAGGTTTCTATGAAATGCATACTTTCATGTAATTCCTTGTTTAAAGAAATTAGACAAGATCGCAAAAGAGAGTGTGTACCTTTATCTGTGTATATGTTGTATATAAATAACCTGTAGGAAAATTTGACTTTGGTTTTGTACAGAAACTTTATCTGAAGACACAGGAGCTGCTCCTGTTAGCAAAACCGCACAGCCACACGTGAAAAGGTATGTCTACCTGTTGCCAGAGAACTTGCTCCCCTTAACTGGTGACTAAATACTGGTAAGTGTGTAAGCCTTTTTCTTTCTGTCTAGCTTTCACCCACAAGTAAAATGGTTCCAAAAAGATGATGTCATCATCTTGAAAATAAGAATAAGGAATGTAAAAGATTACAAATGTAAATACTTCAGAGATAGAGTCGTTTTCAGGTAAGTTTATGCATGGCTTGCAAATAAAATAGAAATAATTTCCAACATGCTCGAGGCTGACTTTACTTCTTTTTGTAAATCTAGTGCCTGGGTGGGAGACAAATTTTATTTGGCTGATATGGAGCTACAGGCCAACATAATAAAAGATGACTGCAAGTGCGTAATTATAAATGAGGAGCCTGTAATCACACTTGCAAAAGAGAAAAGGGAATCCTGGTGTAACTTACTCAAACAGAGGGTGAGTTGAGTGTACTGTGGCTGACTGGTCTGCACAACATGGGTTTTATATTCATTCACTTATGTAAACTGTTTTATTGAACAGAATCCTAATGTGGCATTTGACTTTGATCACTGGGAAGAATGTGAAGAGGATGGCCCCTTCTCCAAGAGTAAGATGTGAAACACCTATTCCCTGGAGTGGTGAGGTCCTGAGCATGGTTATGGGGAGTGGGTGTCTGCTGACTTTAGGGAGTTGGCCTTTGTGCAAATTCTATTTGGTGTAAAGCCCTTAGAAACTAGCTTTCTTTTTGTGATTGATCTTGGTGCTAAGTGTTGTTGTATGAGTACTTACCACCTCTTGGTAATAAACACACTTTCTTATAACACTTTATTATATTTGACCTAGAAAAATAATTTATTTATAAGCAAATTTTACCAGCTCATTTCTTACCTAAAATAATAGAAATATCAAATAAATGCTAGAACTAGAACCCCAGGGATATTTTCTGCATTGACCAAAATAATGGGGAAAAAAGATTTGCCAAATAGACTATACTTAACATATATATTATCTACCTTTTCTAGTCATAAATTCTAAAAACCTGTCCTGCAAAGTGGCAGAGGTGGTTGAAAACAGTGACACCACTTCGGAGGATGACGGAAGTGAGAGTGAATGAGAATGTGAATTAAATCCAGAAGAGTGGCCAGAAGACTTTGAACAAAAACTTTGCTAAGTGACTGGAAGTTAAGAAAATAAGCAGTCCTAGCCAAACCTTTTAGTGCTTGAAGGATAAATTATTACTAAGTGTCATCTTGTGGCAGTGGATTGGTACTGGTGAGAATTCTTAGTTGACCTAACAATAGGTTAAAAATTATGAGATGGTCAAAGGTGGTGGAAGCAGGATCTGAAGTCAGAGAGGCAGAACCCAGCTTGTACAAGGTGGCCCCCTCACTGCCTCTCATAACTCATCTAGACATGCACAAGCTTGAACAAGCACAAACTTGACATTTGGGTAATGAATTGCACTATCTGCAGTTAGTACACTTCTTTTTTTTTTTTTTTTTTTTTTTTTTTTTTGTACCAGGGATTGAATACAGGGAACCACTAACCCACATCCCCAGCCCTTTTCAGTTTTATTTTTGAGACAGGGTCTTGCTAAGTTGCTCAGGGCCTTGCTAAGTTGCTTAGGGCCAGCTGAAGCTGGCTTTGAACGTGTGATTCTCCTGCCTCAGCCTCCTGAGCCACCAGGATTACAGGCATGTACCATGTGCCCAGCCTTAGATCACTTCTTTTTTTTTTATTTAGGCATTTGGTACATTGCTTAAAACCTGGTCTTAGGCATATGAAGCTTCCATCTTACAAATCCATGTTCAGCAACTGCTTAACAGAGCCCTTCAAGCTTGATTGAGTTAGTCAGGATTCACCATCACTGTGTACAGGTACTAATACTTTCAGTATTCTCCAGATCTTGATAGGTACCAAGCAAGTTGATTTCTTTTCCCAAAGACAGTATGGGATTGCCTTAGGAAGATCAACAAGATCCAGCTTTCTGAAGGTGACACTGCTGGTTCTAAATTGCCCTCTGGACTCTCAGAGTCCTGGGCAAAATGTTTTCTTTTTGGACACTTAAAAGGGATGTGTGCAGTGCCTGGGAGTACCTATGAGAACACCTGAATGAGGTGAGCCCTGAAAACTTTCATGACTTCATCCCTGGGAAAGGTTGTGGCACTTGGCATCACCAGATTCTTGGGAGGGGTATGTATAGTCATTACCACTTAAACATAGGATGTCCAGAGGCATAGATGTAGGATACCCTGCATGCTTTGTTTATTGAAAAAGTTGGGAATGTGAGTTGTTGAGAAGTTTAAAAGCCTATCCTCAATATCAGTTAATCAGCTTCCCCAAGAAGTGGAAAAGAACATTGATATAACTGTTGAGTGACCACCCCCAAGACCTTTATTCTTTCTTTACCCCAGAAGCACAGATGCCCAATCTTATGTACATCCTGGGTTCAAGCCACTGCTTTAACTGAAGGTAAAGTCTCTCATCAAGCTGTCCCCTGAGCAGGATTCTGGCTCTCACTTTTCTCATCTGTAAAATAAATCGTTGAGATCATTGTACAGCCTCCCCTTGCCTAGGGCATGCCCTGAGTGCTGCTGGGGCAGGCCATATCTTCTGCCCAGGGGCTCTGCGATGGGCCCAGACCACTGCACTGCAGTCAGAGGATGAGGTCCAACCTGAAGAGCTGCCTGGAGCATGTTCTTGCTGCTGCTGTGACTCTCATGGTTGGCTGACAGCTGTCAAATTGACCCATGAAGTGAGATGGCTACATTGGGCAGGCTCTTCAAGAAGCAGAAAGATCTGGTGTCTTCTGGCAAGTTTCTACTCTGATGCTTGTCCTTGTTAGTGTCCGTTTCTGTAGGTGCAGGTCTGCCCTGCTGAGGGAGGGCTTGGAGTGGTGCCTGCACCTCCAGACAGCATCCCGTGGGCTCCCACTGGCTGCCTGTCCTCTGCTTAGCTGTGTGAAGTCTTTTGTGAACAATAATGGCAAGATCTAGAGCTGCAGGAGGTGCTCCCCAGTGCAGATGGCAGGGCCTATGTCAGAGAAAACGTGGTGCCAGTTCTCTTCACAGTTCCTTAGTAGCTCGGTAGAAATATTGGGGGAGAAGAGCTTTATGTTTAAATATCAACTTCTTGTTTCAGTTGTGCAAAGTTGCTAATATTTGAAGCTCTCAACAGCATTTTGGAGGACATATGCTGACTATGTAAAGGATTCGTAATTGTTTTTCTGTACTGTTATTAAAATGTTCTGATTTCTGAAATAAGGGAAAAACTTTTTCATCTGTGCTTCTAAAATTTCTCAAACACTCAGTTGTGATGTGAATGCCTTTGCATTGTATCATCAATAAAATTTCAGTGTTCTCACAGAAACATTACTTTTTCTTTTTTCTTTCTTTCTTTTTTTTTGTTTTTCTTTGTGCCAGGGATTGAACCCAGGGCACTTAACCACTGAGCCACATCCCCAACCCTTTATTTTTATTTTTTATTTTTTATTTTGAATCAGGGAAGGTCTTGCTAAGGTGCTGAGGCTAACTTTGAATTTGCGATCCTTCTGCCTCAGCCTCCCAAGCTGCTGGGATGATAGGTGTGTGCCACTGCACCCAGCACATTTTTATTTTTTTAAACAGTATTTTCCTTGAGTGCCAAGTACAAAATAAAATTTCATTCACCACACAAGATGCTAGTGGGTTGTCAGGGAACAGGTGATATTGACCTGGATGGAGCTCCCTTGTGAGCACTTAGGCTTTCAGTGTTCTAGACGGATGGGCAGCTTTGCAGTGGGGCCTCATTATTCAGCCCAGCACAGACCTATCATGTATATCACAGGTTAAATACGGGGGTGACAGTATTTTTTCTGAAAATTTGGAGGAAAAAAATCATGCTTACAAAATTTTTTTAAAGATCCATATCGGTAATCTATATCAATCAAACAAAAATATCACCAGAATAGACCTTATTGATCATATAAGTTTAAGGAATACCCTTTATTTTATTTATCTTTGTGTTTATCTTGCAGTGCTGGGGATGGAATCCAAGGCCTTGCATATGGTAGGCTGATGCTCTACTACTGGGCTCTCCCCAGCCCTACCCTTTGTTAAATAGTTGCCGCCTTAATGGTGATGGTTTTTATACAGCTCTTCCCTAGCTATCAGCCTTCTGTTAAGTGATGTCCTCTCCTTTTAACTTTACCAAACACCTATCACTTCTGCCAGGAACCTCTATCCAGAGAATTAAGGATATCTAAAAATAATATTATACAAACACCTGGGTATATTTTTTCCTTAATAAAAATACCAGGAAGAAATAACCACAAATATTGCTTACAAAAATAAATTCATCACAGCTTTGACTGGGCTACAAGCGATGAACTTGTTACTCAGGTTCTTTCTCTGGTGGGACGACTTCCATCAGCATCTGAAGGTACATGGTCACTGGCTCTGGGACAGAAGGCACAAGAACAGTTAGCAACACATAACTAAAAGTTCTCCTTGTCGATACTAAGCAGTGAGCCTGTTCTGACTCTCTGGTGATAGGTCATCTCTTAGGACCTGCACTCGGATGACACCTGATGTTCAGAGTTAATCAGAACCCTCCTGGTAGCTGCATTGGTTCTTTAGAAATTATTTCCTGTTAAAGAATTAGGAACCTGCTAAATATTTTTTTGCTTCCAATTTCCACTATAGGAAAAATACGAGTGACTCAAGTATGTGTATGTATTTACTACCAAGCATTAACCAATCCGAAGTCACTAAGACTGCATTTTGTCTAAAATAAAAATGTTTCTTTTTTTTAACCACCTTGACCTGAGGTCTTATCAGTTTTTGGAAGGAACAACTTGGTTAAGCATACTAGAGCTAAGAAGCAGGTTGCCAGTCATCCTGGCTAGGTTCTTCATCATTGTGGTCAAATCCAAGTACATTTCAGAAGCATGAAGAAAGTGGCTGTTTTTCTGAATGACTTCCTTTCCTTTCTGTAGTCATGTGCCTGCAGCCTGTCTTTCTCAGCTTAGGGTTGAGACGGGAGTAAAGAGGTTGGAGGTGAAGGGAGCTGTTTCAGGAAAAGGAAAAGGACTTCGGTGGAAATAACATCCACGTTGTACTTTGTTTTCACTTTGCTTACCAAAAGGAAATAGTCTTTCTCTGGTTCTAACACCACTGGCAGGTAAGTGATGGTACCAGATTCCACAGCTAAGGAAATAGGTAGAGAGAGGCTCTGACTTGCTCAAGCTGTAAAAAGGTATGCTCAGCCCTATTACACCTGGAATCCCAAATCAACTTCCTGCCAACCAGTTGGCTTCTGTTCTTTCATACTGTGCATATTCTCCCCAACTTGCAGGTGTATAAATAAAAACCATAGGAAGGCCTAGGGGGTGATTTTCTTTCCTGTTCTGACAGGCTGAACAGCAGCAGAGAAGAGTTGGATTTTTCATCAGATTTACTCATTGAATGAATGTCGGGTGCCAGACACTGTTCAATTCAGGATTACATTTGCACAGCCCAGTTCTGCTCTGAAAGAGACTCTCAGTACAGGGAGGAAAACAGGCCACTGATAACCTCACTGCCTGGTGAGGATGCTCAGGTGGCTTTGAAGGCAAGTGGGGATTCTTGCCATTGAATCTGCTGTATAAAATAAAACGCTGGTGAATGTAATGTAGTTACAGACTTTTAAAAAAAAAATAGGTAAGTTCAGAGTTTTCTTTTGATGAATTTTTGCAGAGTGCTTTCTTTTTAGAACCAAAAGAGGCTAACATAGCTAAGTTTTTAAACAACTCTTGTCCAAAACAGATGAGGATCAGGATGCAGAATCCTAACATGAGACGTAGCCTCAGCATGGGAAGGCTCAGGCCCTTGTCCCAAATCCCTGTTCTAACTCCCATTATTTTTTGGGTATTTGGGGAGATACAGTTGAGCCTCTTAGGTGATGGCCACACAGATATGGCAGACGAAAATGGTGCTGTCAAGGTGAGATATAGGACATGAATATACTTGACCCTGGGGAACTATCCACCCAACAGTCGTTTGAATGATATATTTTACCTTCAGTGTATTTTACCTTCAATGCAAAGAAAATGGTGCTTTTCCTTCCTACTTGTTAATTGATAGGAACAAAGGAGACTAGGGGTAGACCCTGAGTCATTATAGAGGGAAGAGCATATGTGTCTTCTGAGGTGAAATCTGTTATCCATGTGAGATGCTGTCACAAGGAAGTGTGGGTGGAATCAGGACAGGCAAGGTAGTGGGCTGCTGTGCCCTTGTGTCCTTGGCTAGTGGCACAACAAACCTTCTGTTGATACTTACTTGAGATTTTCTGAGCCCATCCAAACTTGTAGTAGACAAAAAGGAAGTAAAATATAAGGCCGCTCAGTATAAATAACACACAGTAGAGATACTCCCACGCAGGCCTAGTGATGATTGGGGCCAGAACCAAAAACACAGATATGAGAGTCACCAAGATGGGGATGACAATGGGCACCTGTAAATAAGACAGCAAGGTGTTGTGTTTGGTCTTGTGCGTTTTCTTTTTTAAAAAATTCATTAAAAATAACAGACATAGAAAAGAGTAGAATGAACTCTTTGAACCCTTCCTCCAGTTTCAGGAATTTTTATGTAATTTAGCCAGCCATTTCATCACTCTAGCTTTGTTTTTCCATACAGGAACCATAAAATGTTAAGTATGCATCTCTAATCAGCGAAGACTTTCTGTTTTTTTAATTTTATTTATTAGATGTTGATAGACTTTTATTCTTTTATTTATATGTGGCATTGAGAATCAAACCCAGTGCCTCACACATGCCAGGCAAGCATTCTACACTGAGCCACAACCCAGCCCAAGGCCTCCTGTTTTTAACAACATAATTCCCTCCCCTCCTTTTTATCTTGCCACTGATTCCTTGGGGGAAGTGTATGATTTCACTGGCACAGTGTTTAGTTCCAGCTTTGTGATTGCTTCCCCCTGGTGTCGTTTAACTTGCTCTTTTCTCCCAGATCCTGCAGAGCAGTTGATGCAGAAGCAAGAGCACTGCACGTCCTTTTGTGATACTTTATGAGGCACATAATGTCTGATTGTCCCACTTTTGAAGTGCTGATGTCCATCGGCAGGTGTGGAGAGAGACCAGTCCAACCTCACCGTTGTAACTTTCTTGCTAATTTTTTATGGTTTTAAACCAAAACTAAAGCTAAAGCTTTAATGATTTTAACCTCCACTGATGATGTTGCCTCCATTCATGATTTCATCAGGGGTTGCAAAATGGTAATATTTCTCTCTTTCCTTCTAGACAATTGTCTACAGCGAATAACTTCATCAACTATTTGGTTGTTCTGAATGGCAGTTTATACAGGAAAAGCAGCATAAATGTTTGATTCTTTTTCCTTCTAAATTTTTAGAATGACCAGGCCCTCGAGACCACCAGTGGGGACTCAAAAACTCTTGGGCTGTTATGTGTTTGTGAGTTTCAGTCCTGGGTAGTCACTTTTTTCAATGTTCCATTTGACGTTGGCTGTGTGATCTCAGATCTCTTCGGAAGTCTTTACTGCTTTCTGGCATGACAGGATGTGTCAGACCTGGATTCATCCTTGTCTGCAGGGACCTCTGTATCCTTTCAGTGAGAAATGGCATTAGAAGACTGTAATCTGGGCAATTAGAGTACTAGTTCTTGTACAAGGACAAGGGAAAAATTTTCATGAATTCATACAGATACTTTTAGTTCAAATGTAAGATTACTTGGGAGTTTTTCCTTCCTTTAATTTAAACCTGTGTTTTTTCTTGTTTCTGAAATCTTATTTCTTAATGACTTTAACTTAATAATTTGCTTTATCTTATAGTGTTACTGTAAGACATTTTAAAATAAGTAGACCAGTATTATTATAAGTAGAACTATGAAGCTTGAAATTTTTGTGCTTTTTTTTGTAAGCTGGGTGCAGTGGCACACGCCTGTAATCCCACTGGCTCCGCAGGCTGAGGCAGGAGGATAATAAGTTCAAAGCCAGTCCCAGCATCTTAACAAGGCCCTCAGCAACTTAGCAAGACCCTGTTTCTAAATAAAATATAAAAAAAAAGGGCTGGTGATGTGGTTCAGTGATCAAGCACCCTGGGTTCAATCCCTAGTACCAAAAATAAAAAGACTTTTTTTTTTTGCAGTTCTTTTTAATCACAAAACATAGCCCAATAGGAAGATCTATTCCCTTTATTACCTTAATTATCTACAGTGAAGAACTTCATCGACTGTTTGGTTATTCTAAATTGTAGGATGTACAATTCTAGTAACTATTTAATATCAGTTCTAGTAATTATTTTCTCTCTTTGGTTATGTCACCTACTTGTTATAGAGTAAGGTTTATCTTCATTTGTTTTAATTTTTAGGGATTCATTTTTTCCTTTTTAGGTTTCATTTTTTTATTTATTTATTTTAAAATATTTTTTCCATTGTCAGTAGACCTTTATTTTACTTATTTATACGCGACTCAGAATGGAACCCAGTGCCTCACACATGCTAATAGGCAAGCACTCTATCACTGAACCACAACCCCAGCCCTCATTTTTATTTTTTAATATTACAGTTTTTTTACTTTTCTTGACATCGCTTTATTCTTCCATTGTTTCTTTTTGGGAAAAAACACATATATGCACAAACATAAATACACATGTTCATCTTCTGCTCTTATATAAAAGATAGCAACTTGCACAATAGACAGGTTTGCACCTTTTTTCCTTTAGTATATTGCAGAGGTAATGTCATAGTAATACAAAAATTTTGTAATCATTCATCTTTTACTGTTGCACACTACTTTATGTGGATATACCATAGTTCATTCAACCCATCTTCTATTAATTGGCATTGGGTTGTGTTGAACCTTTTTGCTGTTAACAATTAATGCTGTGATAAAGAACCTTGTGTATAGTTTATATTTCTGTCAGTTTCATTTTGGAATAGATCATTTCAAAACAAGATGGCTGGATCAGAAAGTGAAAAATATATATTAATTTGCTAGAGAGCGCCAGATTTCCCTCCATGATGGCTATGCTATTTATTGTACTAGCAGTGTGTGAGAGGGCTCTTCTGCATGCTTCAACCAGTGGAGTCAAACTTGGGATTTCCGCCCATCTGATAGGCAAGAAATAGTATCTCATTACAATTTTGGTATGCACTCTCTTATTAGAAGCAAAGTTGAGCTTTGTTGGGTTATTTTTCCTTTGTTTACAATTTTAAGTGTCATTGCAATTTTCTTTGAACTGTCTTTTTTGTATCTTTTGCCCATTTTTCTTTAACGTGCTGTTCAATCTCTCATCTCTGTCTTTAGGAACTCTGTATGTTAATGTTGTTAGCCTTTGTGTTTGTGTGTGTAATATTACTTGCAAATCTTCCCTTATATTACATGTATGTGTTTCCTTTTTAAAGGCATGGAATTATTTTACTTTGTTAGGGTTCTATTTACCATTGTTTTCCCTTATTACTTCTGGATTTTGAGTCATGGGAGAGTTTTCTACATTTATAAATTTACAAAGAAATTTGTTTTTGTGCAACAGCACCAGAATATTTAAATATTTAATAACACTCCTGTTTTAGTGTTTTCCTGAATATTCTCGCTTATTTGTTCTTCTCTATGAACTTAGGAATTATGTATCTTCAGAAAAAAAATACATGACATTTCTATTGCAATTGTATTTATTTGTTTATTTTTTATTTTTTATATTTTGCAACTGTATTTAAATGTCTAAATTAATTTAGGGAACACTGACATTATGATACTGAGTTTTCCTGTCCAATAACACGTATAAATTTCCATGTGTCCAAATTTCCTTTTAAGTCTTTCAGGAGTATTACGCAGTTTTCCATCTATAGATCTAACCTTCTGTGAAGCCAATGAGTGGTTTTGTTTTTTGTGATTCTGTTTGAGAGGATGAGGCATTTCCTAAAATTATCTTTACATTGGCTCTCATTTGCATAAAAGCTATTGATTTCATCATGCTTACTTTATTTTTATTTTTATTCATTTTTTTGGCAGTGCTGGGATTGAACCTAGGGCCTTATGTGCTCGGCAAACACTCTACCACTGAACTGCATCCCCAGCTCCGAGTGTGTTAACTTCATATCTTACTTGTTTTACTATATTTTCTTTTTTGTTTTTTCTTTGATCCTTTTGGGTCTTCCAGATGTACAATTATATTATCTTTAAAAGTAATAGAGTTTTAGATACTTTTCAAAGTCTTTTCTAGTTCTTAAAATCCAAATTGTTTTCTTCTAATTGCCCTACTGATATCTTTTAAACAATGTTAATGATAGTAGAAAGAGAAGTCTTTGTTGTTCCTAACTTGAGCAAGGAACTCTCTAGTGTTACCACATCAAATAAATAGCCTTTTGTCTTCTGTGTGTGTGTATATGTGTGTATGTGTGTGCACATGCATGCACATGTATACACATATGAAAGGGAGAGTACATATTATTAAGGTCACTAACAAATTCCTGTTTGTGTTTTTATCATTAACGTGTGTTGGATTTCATTTTTTGCATCTCTGGTAATCATAGGGATTTCCCCCATTGGTATTTTAGTGTGATGAATCATAGCCATTCATGAATTCAGCTTTAACTAATGGATTTTTTCTTATCATTTTGATCATGAACTTACTTATGATACATTTTTAATGTAGCTGAATTCTGCTTGTTAATGAATAAGATTTTATATTACTATTCATAAGTGAGATTGGGCAGTAATTTTCCCTTGTTTGTACTATCATAAGGCTTGGTATCAATGTTATACTCTGAAAAAATTTTGAAAATCAATTTAAAAAAAACTTAAATGGGGAGAAGATCAAAACACACAAATAAGAAATGAAGATGGGACAATAGTTTCCAGAACATAGGAAGTTTTTTTCTTAAATATGCTAAAAACTGTTTTGGACAATGCTATGCAAATTAATTTGAACACTAAAGGAAGTGGATAATTTTCTAGGAAAATATAATTTATTAAAACTGATCTCAACAGAATTACAGAGAAATTCTAAAATTCAGATAATCCCAGTATTAATTTATACTAGAGAATTGAAAAAGAATGAAAACTTTCAGAAAGACAGTTTGCCTAGTCTTTCATTTGTTTTTCTCTTTTTAAAAAATAATTTTTAGTTGTCAATGGACATTTATTTATTTACTTTTTTTTTTTTTTTTTGTGGTACTGGGGATTGAACCCAGCGCCTTGTGTTTGACAGGCAAGCACTCTACCAACTGAGCTATATCCCCAGCCCTTATTTACTTATTGGTATGTGGTGCTGAGGATCGAACCCAGTGCCTCACTCATGCTAGGCAAGTGCTCTACCACTGAGTCACAATCCCAGTCCTGTTTCCTCTTTTTCTTATTTTTATTTTTTGGAACCAGGGAGTGAACTCAGGGGCACTCAGCCACTGAACCACATCCCCAGCCCTATTTTATATTTTATTTAGAGACAGGGTCTCACTGAGTTGCTTAGGGCCTCGCTAAATTGCTGAGGCTGATTTTGAACTTGAGATCCTCCTGCCTCAGCCTCCCAAGTTGCTGGGACTATAGGCATGTGCCACCGTGCCTGGCTGTTTTTCTCTTTTTTTTTACACCTCACATTCTTTTCATATTTATTATTTCCTTCTACTCTCTTTGCTGTTCTTTCTCTTGCTTTCTGAGTTGCCTGGTTTTCATTTCTTTTGCTTTTATTTATATAAATATTTAAGGCAAGGAAATGTTCTCAGGGCTCTAAGTTGGGTCCATAGATTGTCTCATTTCCATTATTATTATTATATTTCCTATTTCCTCTTGGACTCAAAAGTGTCATTTTTCCTATTAATTTTCTGCTGTGTTGCATTATAGAGAGAGAATATAGTTTGCATGATTCTTTTTTTTTAACCATGATGGTTTTCTTAATGGCATTAAAAATTATCAGTTTTCACACCTGTCCTATATGTGTATTTGAAAAAGTGTGTGTGCTATTGTTGGGGTTCAGAGTTGATATAAATCTGTAAGATCTACCTTACCTTACAGTTGTTTTTAAGTCTTCAGTCACTTTTACTAGTGATGTGTCTGGATCTATCTTGGACCAAAGGAGGTGTTTTCAAGTTGGCAGTTACTAGTGCATTTGTGTCTCTCTGGGGTATTGTCTAGAATCAGCAATAGTGACGTTAGCTAGGAATTCTTTTCTTTCCCCCAGCCTCTGATTTAAAATGGTATCCTTCACTGGCAGTTTGCCTGGTATACTTTTCTTAATTGGCATATGCTTCCTATGTGTTTTCTATTTTTTCATTTTTGTTGCATAATATTGATATGCTATTCTGTCACTTTTCATCCTTTAGCCTCAGTTCTGTAGTTAAATATATTTACCTTGTGCCAATGACTTTCTGATTACAGAAGTTCCTTCTCTGGGTGATTCCCCAGGAGGGCTCAGGTAATGATACATTCCTTGAGTGAGTCCTTTCATATTGGTAACTATTCTTCAAGGTCATTTTGGCTGGATATGAAATCTTTGGATTACATTTGATTACATTTTTTTTTCTTTGAGAATTTTTTTTTTTTTTTTTTTTTTTTTTTTTTTTTGGTACTGAGGTGTGAACCCAGAGGTGCTTTACCACTGAGTTTTATATATCCCCAGTGTTCCCCATCCCCCACTTTTTTTATTTTTTTAATTTTGAGACAGGGTCTTACTAGGTTACTATGGGCCTTGCTAAGTTGCTGAGGCTGGTCTTGAACTTGTGATCCTCCTGCCTTTGCCTCTTGAGTTGCTGGGATTATAGGCATGAACCACCATGACCAGCAAGAATCTTAAATATACTATTCCAGAGTCTTCTGGGACAAAGTGTTGGTGTCCGTATTTTTTTTTTTTTTTTTCCTTTATAAGTGAATCGGGGATGGTACGGGGACAAGAAAGGGGGAATGGATGCTCAAAGCATTTTTTAAAGCTCCATAATTATATCAGAATATATTTTTGTTTCCTATTCTAGTTCATATTTCCCAGTCATGCTGTATGCCTTTCACTACACTGGTTGAATGGTGGAGCTTGCCCTCCAACCAGTCTTCCCACTGGAAGAAATAGTTTTCAACTTAGTTAGACTTCTGGTTAATTTCATTCTTTCCTTTGGGGACTTCAGTTATACATGTTTCAGAACTTCCTTGTTCCTGTCTCCTTATTTTCTCTCAAATCCTCATTACTTCTGTTTGGAATTTTTCATTTTCTTCTTCAGGTCCTCTGTTTCATGGCATGATCCTTAGCCCTCTTGTTCTTTCTTTTCCTTCTTGCTTGCTCTTTATTTCTGAAATTATTTTGGTTTTGAAATGATGTTTTGAAGTCCTGACATAACATGGGCTCTCTGTGCAGCCCCCTTCCAGGTGGGGAGGTGGGTATCCACTTCCTGGGGACTCGGTGTTTTTCCACACTCAGTGTGGTTTCTGTTCCTACCAGCTGTTCCTGTTGTCTCCAGTGATTCAGGGGATGCTTCTGTCCTTCTGGAAAGGAGTTTTTGTGGGGAGTTTCTAGGATTGTGGCAGGGTTAGGACATTACAGCCCTGCTCTCCAACGTCCACGTTTGCTTCTCAAATCTCCCTACTGGGAATTCCATCCAGAGCCCTTTCCTGGGGCATGTGGGCCCTGGGACTCAAAGTACTCCACCATGAGTCAGGTTTGTGGCAATGCTTCATTTCCTCCCTTCTGTTGAAGATGTTGGCTACAGGAGTTTCCCTCTGCTATTCTAATGGCTCTATTTTTATGAGGGATTTTGTGCAGATTAAAAATCTATGCTGCCAGGCTCCAGGCAAGGGGGTTATATCTGTGCTTATCTGTTACCATAAGGTTTAAATAGCAAAATAAATTAAACTCTACTTCCTCTCATTGGTATATAGGCACATCAGCCATTGAGGGGGTGGAGAAGGAGCCAAAGCAGATTGTAAAGATGGACAGGAACATACCTAGGACCAGTCCAGAGCCCCCACCATTGTGTGGAAAGTCATGCATGAGAGATGCTGGGACTGTCAGACTGGATTTGTTGCTTTGGTTAGAGTAATGGGTCACAGTATTAATAACAGCTTAATAAAATGAGTGACAGAAGTGGCTAATTGGATCATAAACTACCATATGAAATGAAGTAAGAAGTGAACTCCCCTCTAAAATATAACGCCTGAAAACAGAGTAGTCAGATTGGAAAGAGAAAGATTGTCCTAGCATTTGCAATAGTTGCCTCTAATTAATTTTTTTAGATGCTTATGACATTCATGCACTAAACTTACCTTAATAGGTCTTTCCACGTCTTTTCTTGTGAACCTCATCACAATGAGTCCTAGAATCGTCAGCCCATAGAATAGCCACGCAGCAAAACTGAAATAATTAACTAAGGAGTTTATGTCACCAGGGATGATATAAATGGTTGCTATGATACCCTAATAGGAAGAAGAATGAATTCTTAGGTCATTAGCACATAAAAACATTTATCACTTCACAAAAAACTGAAGAAACAGTTTTTCCTGTGGATAAACTTTGTAACATCAAAGAACCTTCCCAGGTTTCCCTGTATAGTTGGGTTAACCCTGACTGTGACTACCATAGCTCTTCTCTTTGAAGCCTGACAGGAAAAACTGAACAATTTTTGAGTCTTCGAAGGGGTGATTTTAAGCATGGAAAAACAGACAAATTAGATGTGTGTGTTGTGCTGGCTTCAGAATAATGAATTTAACCTAACTACCAGAGTTTTCCCCATGGGCAAGAGCCCCTAAACTATGAAACTCAGGTCTGATCTTGAAGGCACTAGTTTCCTGGCCCTGGCCCTGAATCTGGGCCTGTCTCCCATCTTCAGAGTGAGCATGGTCGTGGAGAAAAGGGTTCTCTGGAGTTGGGGAGAGTGGTCTGGGCCTGAACCAGGGATATGAGTAGTTTCTAGGAGACCAGAACATTTGCACACCACTGAGAAACTCCAACTGGAAGATGCCAAAGACCTCATAACTTCCAAGAAATTTTCTCACTAGTAGACCATAGTGAGAGATGATTGTCTGTTAAACCTTGTCAAGTTTCCTCTCCCTGTAAGCTAGTGGGCTTTCATCAAGCTTGTTACCAGGGACCCAGAACAGACAAATGCACATGCATGTAAGAAGTAGAGAAGGTACAGACTTGGAAGATTCAGTGTCTTTCACAGAAAAATTCAGAAAAAGGGGAAGTTGGGTACATTGAATTGTGGGTGTGTGTTATAAGAATAAGGGAATCTACCTCATTTAAAACCATGGAGTTTAGCAGTAGCCGATTGTCTTCACCACCTGAACTGCGGACACTTCTCCCTTTAGGGTAGCTGGTGACCTGGCAGGATTCATACTTACATAAAAGATGATGGCAGGGGCGGGAGTGAGGCGCCTGACACTGATGTAGGAGAGCACTTTAAGCATGTGGCCTTCCCGGCCAGCGACATAAATGAGTCTGAAAGAACAAGCACGTGGCACTCACTGAGTCACTAATGAGACCAGAGAGAAGGGAACCCAGTGGTGAGTGGCATCTTCAGGTGGAAGTCTGTCCTCTGGAGGGGAATGAGTTGGGAGGAGTAATTAAGGTGGCCCAGTGTACCTGTGAGGATTGCATCTGGTACAGTGGAGTTACCAGGCAGGGGATGGTGGGGAGGCCCTTTGAAGAGGAAATGCCTGCTCTGAGTCCTGAAAGGTATATGCAAGAAATGTGTAAAAACTAGTCCAGGAGCCGGGCGTGGTGGCGCACCCTGTAATCCAAGCGGCTTGGGAGGCTGAGGCAGGAGGATCGCGAGTTCAAAGCCAGCCTCAGAAACTTAGTGAGGCCCTAAGTAACTCAGTGAGACCCTGTCTCTAAATCAAATACAAAATAGGGCTGGGGATGTGGCTCAGTGGCTGAGTGTCCCTGAGTTCAATCCCTGGTTCCAAAAAAAAACAAAAAACAAAAAAAACTAGTCCAGGGCCAATGGAGCCCAGTGACTGGGGCAAACTAGGCAGAGGCAAACAGAAGTGCCTTGTGCATGCAAAAGCCAAGACACTGAAAGTCCTATGTTCCAAAAAGTCAAGCAAATTAAGGGTGAATTAGCCAGGTGTGATGGTAGACGCCTGAAATCCCAGTGCCTCGGGAGTCTGAGGCAGAAGGATTGTGAGTTCAAAGCCAGCCTCAGCAAGTTAACAAGACCCTGTCTCTAAATAAAATATAAAAAGGGCTGGATATATGGCTCAGTGGTTGAGTGCCCCTCGGTTTAGTCCCCAAAACCAAATAATAAGGGTGAATTAGCAGACAAATAAATGGGCCCTCAATTCTCCCCAAAACTGTAGTTCAGTAATCTGAGAGACTGTGTTTAAAAGATGAAACAGGGAGAAGCTGAACAGAATTGCTAAAGGAAAAGTTACCATAATTAATAATTCAATTATATCCAAGTGAAAAAGTAAGATGTGAGTTAAATCTAAGCATTAAGCACAGAGAGATGGAAAGGTAGATGGGAAGGTGAGAAGACACCAAGAAGCTCAAACAGCGAGTGGGGAAAAGGCAAATTCAAAGAGCAGAGAATTTTTATAAAATTGAAAAACGGCTAGGCACAGAGGTACATGCCAGTAATCCCAGCTACTTGGGAGTCTGTGGCAGGAGAATTGTAAGTTAGAGGCCAGCCTGAGCAATTTAGTGAGACCCTGTCTCAAAAAATAAAAAGGCCAAGCTTATGCAATTATATCGGAATGAATTCTGTCGTGTATAACTAAAAGAACCAATAAAAATAAAAGGGCTGGGATGTGGCTCAGTGGTTGAGTGCCCTGGGTGTAGTCCCCACACAGTACCACCAAAAGAACCCCTATTGTGAGTCCCCAAACTGAACACGGTCCTGCTCAAGACAAAGCATACCCAAATGTGTTACAGTGGAAGGAAAAAAATCAAAGTCTTAAGGGCCTCTGAATTTAAGAGATGAACTACAGAATTGGAACAATGAGGACAATAGTATACGTCATGAGAATATTTTCAAAATGATGGAACAGATTTTCAGATTTGAATTCTATGTAGCTAAACTAGCATTCAAGATGACTGGCAAAATAAATACAATTTTAGATAAGCTATGAGACATTTACTCTCCAAGCCTCATCAGAAACTATTAGAGTCTATGGAAAAGCAAAAAAGCAGTGTTAAGGAAAGAGAAGTAAAATCTCTTGGTGTGTAGATAAACATTGGTCTAAGTTTTTTTATTTATATAGCATAAAAATATGAAATACATTGGAATAAATGTGACCAAAGATGTGTAAAAACTATATATTAAAAGCTACTCAAAACATTTTTTTAAAAAAATTAAGAAAACATAGACAATCCATGCCTAAGACTTCAAAGAATCAGCCTTTGAAGCCTTTGGCAGCCTTTCCCAAATTCAATCATTTACAACAACATGGATGGTTTTAGAAATCATTATGCTAAATGAAATAAGTCAACACACTCCAGATCAAAACTCTCAAAGACTTCTTTTTTTTTAGAAATTGACAAGCTGATCCTAATACTCAAATAGAAATAGGAAAAGTGGCTGTCTACATGCAGAGGAATCAAAATTGGACCCTTTTGTCACCCTTTATACAAGAATCAAATCGAAATGGATCAAAGACTATTTAAGACCTGAAACTATAAAATTACTAGAAGAACACAACAGAAAAGCTACAAGGCATTGGTCCCAGCAATGATTTCTTCCATATGACCCCAAAACACGTGCAACAAAAGTGAAACTAGACAAGCTGGGTTACGTCAAAGTAAAACACGTGCAACAAAAGTGAAACTAGACAAGCTGGGTTACGTGCAAAGAAAACCAATAATGGAGAGACCACCTTCTGGTTGGAGAAAACATTTGCAAATTATACATCAGTTAAGGGGCTTATCTCCAAAAGAAACTCACACTCAGTAACAAGAAAACAACCTTATTAAATATACGCAAAAGCTCAGTGGCAGAGCACTTGCCTAGCATGTGTGAGGCACTGGTTTCAATCCATAGCACCACATGAAAATAAATAAAACCATTCTGTTCATCTACAATTATAAAAATTAAAAAAATAACTAGGCAAAGGCCCTGAACAAATACGTTTCAAAAGAAGACATGCTGGGGCCAGGGTTATGGCTCAGTGGTAGAGTGTTCACCTAGCATGTGTGAGGCACTGGGTTCAGTTCACAGCATCACATATAAATGAAAAATGAATATCCATCAACAACTAAAAAAATATTTTTTAAAAAAAGAAGACATGCAAAAGGCCCAATGGGTACATGAAAAAATGTTCAACATCACTAATCAGAGAAATGCAAACCAGAACTACAATGAAGATATCACCTCACTCCTGGTAGAATGGCTGTTTGCCCAAAAAACAAAAGATAAGTGTTGGCAAAGATGCAGAGAAAAAGGAACCCTGATACTCTGTTGGTGGGAATGTAAATCTATACAGCCTTGTTGAGAGACAGTATAGAGGTTCCTCAGCAAACTGAAAATAGAGTTACCATATGATCTTACAATCCCATTTCTGGGTATATATTCAGAGGAACTAAAATCAGTATGTCAAGAGAGATGTATACATTGTAGCATTATTGACAATAGCCAAAATATGGAAACAGACTAAGTGACCATCAACAGATAAATGGATAAAAACAATGTGCTCTAAATATACAATGGAATACTTAAACAAAATTCTATCATTTACAAAAACATGGATGACTTTGGAAATCATTATGCTAAGTGAAATAAGCCAAGCACAGAAAGGCAAATATCACGCAATCTCATGTGTATGTGGAAGCTAAAACTTTGAACACACAGAGGTAGAAGGTGGAATGGTAGTTACCAGATGCTGGGGATGTGGTGGGTGGGCAGGGAAAAGGGAAATGTTGGTCGACAGGTACAGTTTCAGGAGGAGTAAGTTCTGATGATTTATGGCACAGCAAGGTAACTATAGTTAATTACAAAGCATACGTTAGGCTGGGTGTAGCTCAGCAGTCAAGCATTTGCCCAGTGTGTGCGAGGCCCTGGGTTCAATCTCCAGTGCTGCATGATGATGATAATATATCCTTGAAGACTGATTGCTAAGAATGGCTTTCAAGTGTTCCATCACAAATATGTGAGATCATGTATGTGTTAATTTGCTCATTCCACAATTTATGAATGTATCACATTGTATCCCATAAATATATACCATTATTGTCAATTAGAAATAAAAGAAGCTGGGTGCAGTGACACACACCTGTAAACCCAGCAACTCAGGTAACTGAGGCAAGAGGATTGCAAGTTCAAAGCCAGCCTCAGCAACTTGGCGTGAGGCCCTAAGCAACTTAGCAAGACCCTGTCTCAAAATGGAAAACAGAAAAGGGTTGGAGATGTGGCTCAGTAGTTAAGTAACCCTGGGTTCAGTCCCCACTACCAGGAAAAAAAAAAAAAGTAAATTTTATATAGAAATACATTTTTTGTGGGGTTTTTGTTTGTTTGTTTTGCCCTGCTGGGGTTAGAACCCTGGGCCTCAAGCTTGCTAGAGCTCTATCACTCACTGATCTGCATCCCCATCCTGAAATGCTTTTTTAAAAAAGTTTTTAGTTAGCCGGACGTGGTGGCGCATGCCTGTAATGCCAGCGACTTGGGAGGCTGAGTCAGGAGGATCGTGAGTTCAAAGCCAGCCTCAGCAACTTAGCGAGGCCCTAAGTAACTCAGTGAGACCTGTCACTAAATAAAATACAAAATAGGGCTGGGGATGTGGCTCAGTGGCCGAGTGCCCCTGAGTTCAATCCCTGGTTCAAAAACAAAAAAAAGTTTTTAGTTATAGATGGACACAATACCTTTGTTTATTTTTACTTGGTGCTGAGAATCGAACCCCATGCCTCACACATGCTGAGCAAGTGCTCTACCACTAAGCCAGGATCCCAGTCCCTGAAATGCTTTTGAAAAAGAATAAAGTTAGAGGAATAGCACTCATGTGCCTTGATAAATTCAAAGAATGCTTCTGTGGTCCAGATACATCCCTTCTGGACACTGGGCACAGACATGTCCCAGAATGTTCTCAGCAGCAGTTTTTAGGGAAGCAGCCCACACCCCGCCTGTGAGTGGAAGATCTGTTCATGATGTTGCAGCCCAGCTGTTGGAACTGGGTCTAAGTGTTGGCAAACTCCACTTGTTTATCTGTAGTTTTATCAGGATGTAACATAGCTTTTTGCTTTTTTGTGCTGCAAAGACTGAGCTGAGGAGTTGTGATGGAGACTTACGTGGACTGCAAACCTAAAATCTTAATATCTAGTCACTTACAGGAAAGTTTGATAATTCCTGGTCAAATCTGTGTGTATATTAAAGTGAAAAAAGAAAAAAACACCACATAAAAAATGCCACGTGGAAACCCACGCCTCATTCATCCACTGCAGCTTCCCTCGGCTTGTGCTGAAGTTGGCAGCATTTGCCCCCCCCATTTGGGATAAACTGATGTGACAGCACTGGGACTGTGGGCAGCCACGTCCGAGCCCAGTGTGCAGGTTTGCCTGGATGCCCTGTGGGCTCAAGCCCCTTCCCTTCTGTGGGCTTCCGATCCTACTTAGGCCACGAGGGGTTTAACCTGGCAGAGTCCTGGCAGGACCTAGGGCTTCAAGTGTGGAATCAGCTTGGCTGTGCCCTCCCCAGCCCAGGAGAGAGTGACTGGGGGTCCCCTACCTGCCCGCTGTAAAACAGGTCCCGTTCGCTGCACCAATGGTTGAAAATGCCACAAAAAGCGGAACAACCCAAGAGGCAGGATAGAGAACACGGTCACCAAATGTCTGGCAGGGGAAGCAAAATGCATCAGACCTGAGGGTCTTCCATGGCCTCCAGGAGCCACTGGTCCAAAAGAGCTACTCTGCCCTCCCAGAAGACCCAGGTCCCCACCTCTCCTCATTGGGCACAGCCTTTGGGATCAACTCTACTGGAGCGGGGAGGTGGAAAACCTCTTCAGAGTATCTCGAGATTTTTGGTGGTGGCGGAAGTCTCCAACCAACCACTCCTGGGCTGCCCTTGACCCCTCACTCAATATGACCTTGCTCTTCCCCGACCTCAGTCACCATTCTCCTGGTTGGTGACCTCATTGTTAAACAGAACTGCATCCCCTTCATACCCTGAACCTGATCACCTCCTTGTCGGTTTCTAGTTCATTTTCTGTGGTCCACCAATCCACATGACCTCCAATGCATGGATCCCCGCCCACGTTTCCCATCTCTGGTGCCCATTACCTCTCATCCTGCCTTCTGCTCTTGCTCAGTTCCACTCCCACAATCCGTCATGATAATTACCTCCTTCAGCATTCCCCTTCTGCTTCCTCTTGTCTGTCAAGCCCCAAATCTGGTTCAATCCAGCCCTGCCTTCCAGCCACAAGCTGCCCCCATGCCTGGGAAACTAGGGGGCTAGGGAGGAAGAGCCCACCACCTGCTGACAGCTCCCTAATTCCAGGCCCCTCCCTCAGGCAGGTAGGTCCCTGATCTGTCCAGCCTCCTAAGTGACTTTTCCCTCCTTCTCACAAACCACAGCCCTTCCCATCTGCACTCACCACGGCCACTGCCTGGGACTGCAGGAGTTCTGTCGGGGTCATCACAGTGAAGTAGGCAACGTTCATGAGGATGTAGCACACTGTCACCAGAGGGATCCCAATGACAATAGCCCGGGGCAGGTTTCTGGGAGGGACAGTGACATGGGGACACAGGGTCAGGTGAGACTGTCATTTTTGTCTAACTCTTCCCTCTGGCTGCCCTCCACCTGCTCCATGTGATGGGACAGGGTCACAGATGCCCTTTCTGAGCCCACCCATGCCAGGGGTGTGGAACAGCAGAGCCCCAGCAGGGATGGGACACATGCAAATGGGAATTTTCCCTCTCACACTCCAGAGCAGTGGAATTAAATTGTTTAAAGTAAAATGAGCCAGAGAAAAAGGGAGTTCAAGTTCTTCCTTCCCCTTAGTAACCATTCCAGGGCCCCAAACAAAGCCAACTCTAATGGGTGCATAATGAGCTGATAGGAAACCATTCTGGGCTGGGAGTGGAGCTCAGAGGTAGAGCGCTTGCCTCTTGCCTCGCACCAAGCCCTGGGTTCCAACCCCAGTACTTCAAAAAAGACAAAACCTGGGAATGGGTGGTGGGAAAATGAGAGAGCAGTTCCACTTTTTGCCTCGGAGGGGAGAAATTTGCTCTCTCACACAGCATGTCCTGCTTTCTTACCTGAAAGGGTTTCTAAGTTCTTCTGTGATGTAATTGAGTTGATTCCTGGAGGGGGAAAATAAGAGTGAACAAGGGTGACGAGTAACTGGTTACTTGACTTCCTTGGCTAAGACTATGAAACGCACAGTAATAAATGTCAGCCTCGTTTAAGATTCTCCACCACAGAGAGCTCTGCTGCAAGAATGCTGGGGCCATTTCTTTCTGGGAAGCCCTGGTGGCCCTGTCCATTGGTCATGACTTTGCCCTCCACAGGGTTTTCAAGAATGTCCAGGAGTAGTGAGTCTCCAAGTTACTTTGAAAAAATGAGAGACTGTTTGTCTGAAAAGGAGATAAAACTCACAACTGCTTGGCCGGAAGGACAGGCCTGCATGTGGACGGCCATACTTCTTCCATAAGTGACATGATCATAATCTCATTGAGTAAAGCTAGTATTTTCAAGGTTAACAGAAGTGCCGTTGAACGTGCTTGGCCTGCTCAAGTGCAGGAAGCCCTGACTGCCTGGCGTTCGACCGAGCTTTTGTTTGCCTGCTGAAGATTCTGCAAGGGGCTCACCACTACCTGCCCACAAGGTGCTTGGGCAGGGGCTAGTGCCATGTCCGGGACTTGGTGTCCCTGGGGTCTGAGGGCAATAGAAAGGTCAGGGGTTAGGAGCTATACCAAAGGAAACTGTAAAGGTGAATTTTAGAGTCCCACCAAACCCCAGGAAGGAGAGGCCTTTGTTTTCCATAAGAGTTGAATCAAAGTAGCCTCAGCTGATTTCGGATGTCTCACGAGGGCCTTACCAGCCGTCATACGCCCAGAGTCCGTTGTAAAATGCCAGACTGATGGTCCCCACAGATAATTTCGTGCCCTCAAAAGAATTTTCAAAATTCTTTGTATTTCCTGTAATTAATCGAAACAGCAGAGAGTGGGTGTCAGCTGACCACACCTCGACTTTGCACTCCTATAAAACAGACTGAGGAGCCGGCCACCTACAGCTTCTTCCCGCGCATTCCTGCCAGGCTCAGACAAACACTCCTGCGCAGGACAGTTCCCAAGGAAAAGGAGGCATGTGCTGGGGTGGCGCCCACACTCCTGCCCTGCTGCTGCTCACCTTGGGCCAGGAGGACGAGTCCGCTGATAATGATGATGGCCACGATCACCAGCTTGGCGGCAGTGAAGACATTCTGCACGTAGCTGCCCAGCCGCACGCTCAGGGCGTTCACTGTCGTGATGAGCACTGGAAGGGGCCAGAGTCATGGTTTTTTACAAGGCCCTGGGAAGTCTCTCCCTTCCCACCTCCACGTCCCCTCCCCACCACCCTGAACACAGAGAGGGCAGATTCAAGCAAGGGAGTTGAAAGACCTTTAAAATGCACTCAATAAGGAGCTTTGCAGTCCAGCTGGGCTGCCCCAGAAGATGATGGAGAAGCAGCCAGGCCCTGAGCCAAGAACGCTGAGCTGCAGGGTAGCCCTCGGCAGCCCCTAGCAGGCCCAGGGTCTTCTTGGCACTAGCAGGAATGGCCCAGGCTGCCCTGCTTCTCACCAGAGCCTCCAGGCCCAGTGGGCCTCTTTCTGGATGTGGAGGAGCTGGGCCCAGGCTTTCCCTAACCCTAACTGGGACTCCAGGTGGGGGTACTCACAGATAGCTGCTGCAGCCAGGCATTTAACGACAGTTACAGGAGGGTTGCAGCCCGAGTAGAAGGGCGCACACACATACTCAGAGAAGCTGAGGCAGATGATGGCAAAGGACGAAGGCTTCATGACTATCAGGCTGGTCCAGGAGAAGAGGTAGGCAGGAATGGGGCCAAAGGCCTCCATCAGGTAGGGGTACTCGCCCCCTGACTTGGTGATCATCGTGCCAAGCTCTGCAAAGCACAGAGCACCTGGAACACAGGCAGGTAGGGCCACCCGGTACCCTTGTGAGGCATTGCCCTAGTTCCAAGGAGCCTCCCTCCCTTGGGGAGCTGTGCTCACAGGGGCTCACCACGTGCTCTCGTGACTGACAGTCTAGAGTTTGAAGTGCTGGATGTTTAGCTGTAGCCCAGTATACCCTGATTTGCCACGTGTGCTCAAAGTGAACCCAGCAACAGCAAGGACAGATAGTGCTGTCTGTGTCCCCACATTTGACAAGAAGGGCTCTCCAGTGGGCAGGGTCTTTGTTACCCAGTGTTGCAAGGATCCCACAGGCTGCCCATATGATGAGACAGGGCCCCACGGTTTCCGTGTTGCTGAGCACAGACTTGGGGGAAATGAAGATCCCGGAACCGATGATGGTGCCCACGATGATACAGATGCCGCTGACCAGGCCCACCTGGGACACAAGAAGGAAGAAGAGTTAGTGCTGCCATCCCAGAGGTCGTAGGATCCAGGGGCAATCCCCCAACACCCATCTATGGCCAGGGCAGTGGAATGGCACATGCGGGCACTGGTGCCGTGCTAACCGCAGGACAGTTCTGGGGCTTAATGAGGTTGATCCTCACGACAGCCTCCTGAGTTGGGGGTACTACACCAGCCCCATTTCACTCTTGCCCAGGGTTAACAGGTGGCTCAGGTTGCATGCTGCAAAGCAGCTCCCACACAGCCCTCCCCAGAAAGCTCATTTAGCAAACAGGTCAGCACCAAGGCCCCTGGGAGACGCCACTTAGCTGGGCAGGATAGAAAGGATTTCTCCACCAAGCAGACTGTGGTCAGCACTTAGAGTCCTGGCCAGAAGAGCCATGTCAGCAACTGAGACCTCCCAGGGACAGAAACACTGGGGGACTGAGAAACTTCCTGTGGGGCCTTTGTGTAGGGCAGGGCGTAGGTTTTTTAAGAACAACACCCAACTCAGGTACTTGCTGCACGATTGCGTCCCCATTAAGTTCAAGAACAGGACAAATGAATCCACAGTAATAGAAATTCAGGGTTGGGGTTGGGGGTGGGGAGTCCTGTCTTGAAAGAAGCAAGGAGAGCTTTTGGGGTGATGCATTTATCAAAACTTTTCAAACTGAGCACTAAAGATCTGCACACTTCACTATACGTAAACTAGATGCTAACGAGGAGTGTGTTTTTTTTAAAGGGGAAAAAATTCTTGACTCAAGCTGCTACTCATAACATCAGCCCTTGGAAGCTGCCCAGGCCTGAGCTCCAGAGCGGGCAGTGAACAATGCATGGGTTAGACCGGGTTAGGTCCCAGAGGGTGAGGAAGATCCCAGTGCAGGCTGGCTGCCCACAGGACTTGACACACATAAGGACTTCAGCCTCAGGGCCTGCCCGGCAAAGTGGCAGGACAGCCTGAGATCTGAACTCTTCTCCTCTTCCTCCTCTGCCTCTGCTCCTGGATGGTGGTTTTGCTCACCAATATCTGCCCCACTCCCATCCCAGAATTCTTTCTCTTGCTGGGTTCTGATTTGGACAAGGTCAGCCATCCCACTTATAGCTGTCCAAATGAGTTTAGGACATGCCTGGAGTTTGTTTAGCTGTGCTGTGTGGCTGAAGGGCCACAGGGTTCCAGGAGGATGTCACTAGAATCAGGCCTGAGACTGGCAGAGAGGGAGAGTGTTGTGGCTTCATGCCTGGCTCCTGCCTTGCTAGACTCCTTCAAGACAGTGGGCCGCTGCTGGAGGCCCTACAATTCTCACCACTACAGATGTTCAAACATAGGAGGATCAGATGTTATAGAGGAAACTCAACCGTCAGAAGACCTTCTCTAACCGCCCCTGTAAAGGCCATCAGTTTGAGCAAATACTGGAACCTCTACATGCTTGCCCAATGCATGGAGGCACATATGTGAACTTCATGTATAGATGTCAGAGGAGTATGCTGAGTTCACTCACCGGCAAGAGGTAAGTCCAGAGAGCCCTGCATTTTATGAAGTACTTTGCAAGTCAAAAATCCTACATTTTGGTTGCTTACCAGGGATCCGTGGGGACTTTGGTCCCTGCTGCCTGCCCCTCATTCAAACCTGACAACCTTCCTTACAATACACACACACACACACACACACACACACACACTCTTACCTCTTTCTGGAGACTTGTAGTCTTGGGTTCATTACTCTGGATTGACTTCTCATCCTCTCTCCTTTTTCTCAGGTTTGTCTCCTCCATCTTTTCCTCCTGCTTGTCCCAGGAGGCTGCAAGGAGGGCATGGGCCGAATCTTGATTCAGCAAAAGCAGACAAGATGCAAAGGGAAGCTCAGCGAGGGCTCAACTGGACTAGTGCACCTGGGCGGTGGGATCTGACTCCCAAAGCAAATCATTTGTTCCTGTCTCAGGAGAGAATAGGGGCCAGACCCTCAGGGACAGTTTGCTCAGCCCCAGGAATAAAAATCAGTCATTGATACTGTTCAGGCTGCCGACAAGAGATCTCTTCAGGTACTTGTTTTGCCCTATGCTGTCAGGCCCCCAGCCTCCCGGCTCCTAAGCCACATCATTGTCTTATTCCTCCACCAGGACATGCTTGAAACTCACTCTACCTCCATGGTCTGCTTCAGTTTTCAAAAGTAAAAAGAAACAGCTTAAAACACACTGGAATATACTCAGTGGAATCAAGGCCAAGGCAAGGATGGCTTTCCCACACTTCCTTCTCAATTTTAAGGCATCTCACGCTTAACAGATCCACAGCTTCAGTGAGTGATGCAAGGAATAAAAAATTAAAAAAAAAATTGCTGACGTAAACCAGTGCAAGAGGAATTAGGAGATGGTCACACCCTCTCCCTAAATAAATTCTCTGTCCAGGTCCCCTTCAAGAGAGCAGGGAGCCTTACCCCTCTGGGCTTACCTTTCTCCTTGACCTTGCAGAGCCAGGAGAGCTGCCAGCCTAGCTGACCGCCTGCGTCTGTACAATTGAGCCCTAAGAAGGGCCATGTCTTGTGCTCAGGAGTAGAGGAACCAGAAGGTACAGAGGTCAACAGAGGTAATTATTAAACACCCCCATTCTTTTTTTCCAGCAATGAGACTTCAATATATCACATGGAAAAGGGAGGACCAAGCAAGCCAGCTTCTCTCCAAAATATACTTTTTTGTTTGTTTGTTTATGTTTAGGTAAAAAAAGAAAAAAACCCAAAACAACACAAAACAAAAATATATTTTACCAGAGCAACTCCATCCTGTAAGGGAAAATCTCTGCAAAGAGTAGAAGTCTTGCTTGCTTTCCTCTGTGGGAATCAGGAGATAAACTTTGGAACTACTATTTTATTACCCTAATAGGCTATATATACAACTCACCTGGAACAACAGGTGACCGCTGTGTGTGGCACTTGACAATTGTTTTCCTCCCCACCAGAGGAGAGGGCTGGAGGGTAGGCACTGCCGTGGAGCCTCACCAGCACCATCTTCATTGACATCTCTGGCCAAATGCCATCAGGTTCAGTGGTGGGGCTGTTCCAGGAGCCTAGGACCCTAGGACCCTAGGACCCTGTTCACTGGGTTGTGGAGAGGGAAAGGGACAAAAAACATCGTTGATCCCATACTCTCACTTGCCTGATGGGGGAACCGAGGTCCATGGGGAGCTAAGCCCTGAGACTGCAGAGCCCTGGCCAGCAGAGGTTCTCCAGCTGGGCTCAGGTGGGGTCTTGGAGGAGCCAGCCCTTCCTACCAGGCAGGCTCAGCCCTGGGTGGCAGCTCTCGACCCTTATCTCAGATCAGGCCTTCCTGGGGAAGGAAGCTGCTTATCAGAGGGGCAGGGGGACAGCAGGGACACTGTCTGAAGCATTGTTGCTGGTATCTCCAGCCAGAACTCTCCAAATTTTTGCTTAGGGTAAACTTAACAGCATTCCTCCATACCAGGAAGGACCAAAGTTCAGGGGACAGAGCTGCACTAGTGTCTGGGGTCACTTTGGGAGCACATTAGGGCAGGCAGACCAGGGAGAAGGGCAGCTATCTCAGGGCCATCTCTGTCTCCTCTTTTTAACCAATGGAAAGTGAATTGCAGACTGTGTGTGTGCGTGGGTGTGTGGCGCTGGAGATTGAATCCAGGACCTCCCATGTGCTGGGCAAGCACTCTACCACAGACCTACACCCCAAGATTTTCTTGCTTTAAGTGCATTTGTATTAATAGTGGGTTTAATTTTGATTGTGGCATATTAATATATGCAAATAACATACTTGGATCATTTCCCTCCCTTATCCTCCCCTCCCCTCCCCCCTTCCTCTTATCTTCTTGAAGTCTGCTATTTTCATGTTCTTTATTCCCCCTCATATCCCACATTTGAGGGAAAACGTGGGCTATTTGTCTTTCTGAGTCTGAGATTTTGCTGATGTTTTCTAGTTCCATCCATTTTCCTGCAAATGGCATGATTTCATTCTTCCTTTTCACCAAATGATACTCCATTATGTTATATATGCCACATTTTCTTTATCCACCTATGAATGGCCAATAATCATATGAAAAAAAAAAACCTCAGCATCTGTAGCCATCAGGAAAATGCAAATCAGAAGTACATTGAGATTCCATCTCACCCCAGTCAGACTGGCTATCATTAAGAATGTAAAAAGCAATAAATGCTGGTGAGGATGGAAAAGGAACCCTTATACATTGTCAGTGGGAATGTAAACTGGTACAACCACTATGGAAACAGTATGGAGATGCCTCAAAAAACTAAAAACAGATCTACCACATGCCCAGCTATACCGCTCCTGGGCGTAACCCCCAAGGATCATCTCTTGGTCAATTGGAGGACACAGGGAACCTGGCTATCCCAGAGCCAGAGATACCCATTTAGAAGTTTGTCACCTCCTTTCCTAAGAGGGTCACACCTGCTCACCTGCCAGATCCCTGAGCAGAGTTCTGGTCCAGGAGGACCCAACTTCCAGGGGTGTAGAAGCCAGAGACCAGAGGCAGGGCCTGCCCATGGGCTTTTGTGGTCACCCCTAGCGTATTTCCCAGCACGGCAGCAGTGAAGGCACTGGGCCGTCAATATTTACAGAACACTGCAGAATCCTCCTGAGGTCAAGACTGCCCACAATGGACTGATTATTTATTTTTTAAGAGCCAGGGTCTTGTTATATTTCCCAGGCTCAAGCAATCCTCCTGCTTCAGCCTCCGAGTTAGCTGGGGCCACAGGCAAGAGCCACCCCACCAGAAAGCTGTCTGATATTCCACATGGCCTCAAGCATCAGGTCCTGAATCTATAAAATGGAACTACTAATGGCTAATGGCACCCCTGGGGCCCTTTGAAGACTGCAGAAGGTTGTACATTGAACCTGTGTTCTGTGAAGGCCAAGGTTCCCCTGGTCTTCTTGAGCCCCACCCAGGGCTGAGTTTGGAACATCTGAGCTTGAGGATTCTTTGTCAAGGTCAGAAATTCTACTTCAGTGCATGTTTGGTCCGTGATGAGTGTAAAAGCTGCCTCTCACCCCAGCCCCACCTCCGGCCCCACCTCGCAGAATGTTCAACCAGTTGCACTTTTTTCCCCCATAAAAAATAATGTGGATTTGGTTTTTTAAAAGCAGAAATGTTCCCAGTTCTCTAAGACTTTTGCCTCATTGTGCTTCCAGTTCTTGCACTGCTAGGCTCAAATTTCAACCCCCTGCCATCAATTCCCTCTTAATTTCCCAGGAAGCTTTGTAAAACACCATTATTTCTTAGATTTCTGACAGATCTCTTGACCTTCCCATTCAAACTGTCTTTTACAGTTGCAAGGCTGCTTGCAGGTTGAAAATACTTACGCCATCTTCATTTTATTTTATCTTAAGTTGGTTCTCTTCTTCTGTAATGGTTTTTAAACACTTGTTTAACCTGATTGTATAAATCCATTTCTCCACAGCCTTTGGGATGTCCCTAAGGACAGTATGTTCTCTGATTTCTCTTCCATATGACAGATTGGGACTTTGACAAACATACAGGCAGAGGGTGAATCGTCCTTTACCACCGAAAAATTGTCCCAGACTTGCAGTAGTCAGTTTTGTGTTGCTATAACAAAATATTTGAGGCAGGCCTTACTTTATAAAGAAAAGAGCATTATTTGGCTGATAGTATTAGAGGTTAAAGACCTTGGCACTGAGATCAGCTCAGCTCTGGGGTGGGCCCTCTTGGTTGTGTCAGGTCGTGGCAGGTGGGAATGGCAGAAGTGCATGTGGGGGCAATCACATTGCCAGACAGGAAATGAGAGGAACTGGGGCACATGGCCCCTTCTGAGGGCACATTCCCAATTGACCTAAGGATCTTCTGCTAGGACTCACCTCTTAAAGGTCCCACCACCTCCCACTACAGCCACACTGGGGACCAAGCCTTTAATACACGAACCTTCAGAGAAACACACTTAAAGCATATCCAAACCATAGCAAGGCCTGCCTTCAAGTTTTTAGACTTTGGATCTTTTCCTTCCCATCACTGCTGACAGTAGTTTGGGAGGGGACCCAAAGACAGGTAGAACGTGTATGGCAGTGTTCACTTACCTACCTGAATTCCCACCAGAAGAACCTGGGGAGAGTCTGGAATGTGCAGTCTTGCAATGTTAAGGACTTAAAATAAGTCATCATAAAACTATTAGCAAGGAAAGCATGATATGTCTTATCTAAGAACTATCTTTAACTCTATTTTTATATCCAGGAACTCCAGGGATAAGGCAATTCCACCTTCGCACTTTGACCAACATCTTCCTTCCTTCTTTCCTTTCTGCTCCCATTCCCTCCCCTTACCCTCTTGCCCTCCTTCCTTCCTTCTTTCCCTGGGGATAGAACCCAGACCTCTCACATGCTAAGCACATGCTCTACCACTGAATTACACCCCTGGTCATGTCCTCATTTTTGTGTTCCAAGTATAATATCTTCAATAAAGAACCACCATTTTCGATAATCTTGTTTCTATCTGCCTAGCATCTACTGGTTAGGGGAACTGCTCCTTCCTATGGCATTCTGATGGGCTACCATTAGTGAGCTTTCCATCACCATGACAAAATGCCTGTGATAAGCAATTTAGGAGAAATGCTTTATTTTGGCTCATAACTTAGAGGTTTTAATCCATGGTTGCTTGGCCGTATTGCTTTGGACCTGTGGCCAGGCTGTGCATTATGGTAGGAATGCATGACAGAGGAAACCTGCTCATCTCATGGTGGCAGTGAAGCAAAAAGACAAGAGAGGAAGGGGCTGGGGTCTCAATATTCCCTTCAAAGGTGTACCCCCAATGACCTTTCTTCCACCACCTCCCAGTACAGCCATAGGCTGGTGACCAAACCTTTAGCCTGTAAGCATTTGAGAGATGTCTAAGATTCAAACTAGGACAGCTAAAAACCAAAGAACCCCATTTCTCCTGCCACGGAGGAGGACTTGGGTGCCTACCTCAGCCAAGAGGATACTTTTCCCCAGATTTTATTTTCTGAGTGAAGCCCAGGTAATGTTGAGGGTGTTAACTACTGAGACCCTGTCCTAGTTTCTGTTCTTCTCAAAACACCAATAAGCTATCCAGTATTTCCTTTTCTCCTTTTTTACTTTTTTTTTTTTTTGGTGGTGCTGGGGATTTGAACCCAGGGCCTTGTGCTTGCAAGGCAAGCACTCTACCAACTGAGCTATATGCCCAGCCCCTCCTTTTCTCCTTAATGTTGGGCATTTCCCTTAACACAACCCTGGTTTGTGGACTATACTACATGGTCCATGTCCTTCATTTTCAAATAATTATACTTCAGTGTAATATCCAGGCCTATCCTGAGCAGGTGAGACACATGATGTTCCAGACTCTGA
>JAJEJO010002366.1:918804-937591 GCA_020662805.1 Glaucomys volans
TCCCCCAGTTTCAGCGCTAACTGCTTCTTATACACCTGGAGAGGAGGAGGGACTCAGTGAGCCAGAGGACACTGTCCCCAGGCTGTATTCCCTACCTACTCCTTGCACTGTTGGAGCCCACTAAGTGAGTTAGCCCTGGATAAGGCTGCTCTGGGAAGGCAAGTCTGGATCCTAAAAGTCATAACAAGTGATAAAAGAGTTTCAAGTAAAATTAAAGCAAATTTCTAATTTGCATTATGCCAGGGCTTTTTAATATGCAACAAATAAAATTAAACACCAAGTATTGCCATCAGAGAACAAATTGGTTGTTTTTGCAAATTAAACTAGTTTTTAAAATTTTTTTCAGAATAACTTTCATCCTTTGATCAACTGGTAACATAAGAATTAATGTCAAGCTGGGCTTGGTGGGGCACCCGTAGTCCCAGCTACTGGGGAAGCTGAGGCAAGAGGATTGCTTGAGCCCAGGAGATCAAGGTCAGCCTGGGCAATGTAGTGAAGCTTCAACTCAATAAAATAAGATAAAGTTAAATTAAAATGAAGAAAGAACTAATGTTGACACTGTCATTATCTTTGTCAAACAAAGAACTAATGTTGACACTGTCATTATCTTTGTCAAACAAAGATGACAGATAAAAGCCTGATTCACTTATTTTCCCTCCTTCAATCGTATTGTATTGTTTTTAAAATCTCCACATGCTGTCCTCTGAACATTTCTAGAACTATTGTCACAGGGACTGAGACACAGTTCACATGAACTCGACATTTTAAACAAATTATAATATTCAGCATTTATATTCTATCTGGCTCAAGAATTAGTTTAGTGCACAATTTTATACTTCTAAGTAAAAGAACCTTTTTGATTTCTAATTTTATTAATTTCAAATTTTCATATTTGTGATAAAAAATGTCTACATTATTTCTGCTTTAGGGATTTATTGAAGCTTTCTTTGTAGTGAAGCTATGCTTAATTTTCACAACTGTTATTTATACATAAATATATCCTATTGATTATATTTTTAAATCTTCTATGCCCTTATTTATTTATTTTATTTATTTTTTTGCGGTGCTGGGGGTTGAACTCAGGGACTTGTGCATGCAAGGCAAGCACTCTACCAACTGAGCTATGTCCCCAACCCCCTTATTTATTTTTGTTTAATCTTTTGATCAGTCTTAGGCCAAGAGAAGTGGATAAAGCTCCTATTAATACTGTTTGCATTTTCCTATTTCCTATAGTTTACATTTATATTTTCTGCTGTTATTTAGCGCATAGACATTCACAACAACTACACATTATTAATTGGAGTCTTTAGCATTTTAGTTATTAATTTTTTATTATTTAGTGTTTTTTATTATTATTCATTCTGTGCTTTTGGCTTGAATTCTGTCTTGGTAGATGCAAAGAGGGCAATGGCTTGGTAGCCCTCCAAACTTCATGGAGCCTCTTCTCTGGCTCCCTCAATTCAGTTTGGTTCCAAAGGACTTCTGTCTGCAGAACCAAGTGTCCTAGATCTTGCCACGGTCCCTAACTTCCAAGTTGAGGTCCTTACTTTTAGATGTGAATTTTCCAACATATTTAATGCCATCATCTATTTCTCCACGACCAGGCCTTTTTTAAAATCATTGTCCTACGAGTACATGTGCTTGAGTCTGAAGTCAAAGACCTTATTCCCTAGGCGTGGAGCTCCAAACCCTCACAGCATCTTCCCCTTCAAAGTTCCACATCCCCTGCTCTCCATCTGGGCCTCTAGCCTGCTGGTTCTCTCCCTGGTCCTGCCTGATAGAAGCCAGGTTGTCTGGTGATGCTGTGCTGCAGCCAGGGAGGCCAGCAGGTAGAACACAGCCTACAGGGATGGGAACAGGGGTCTATGAGGGGTGGTCCACGGCAGAAGCAAGGTACCATGAGAACGGCTTTCTCTGAGCAGAGAAACTGGAGGGAGCAATCAGGTTAAGGCAAGAGAGGAGCAGGCCCATGCTGCTCTCTACCTGGACCCACTAATGCTGGGCTGATGATAAAGCTGGACAGGAACCCAACAATAGAGCCTGGAGATTTTTCCATCTTTTATTTTAAACAAATAGCTGTATGAAATTTTATTGTGTAGAGGAACCAAAGATTATTTAATAACTTGAGATGTGCTATTTCCGCAAGCAAAATCTTATATTGCTTTACCTTGTGAATGATCACTGACACACACATACAAAAGGAGTTATTTTCTTACACACAGAAATCTTCATTTGTCAGCCCCTTTCCCCACATGAAAATGGAATCTCTGCAGTTAAAGGACCACTTACCTTGATTTTTTCCTCTAATTTTCCCAAGCGAATATTGCCTTTTATGGCTCTGTTGAGAACTCCATGTTTTTCACTTTCTAAGCATTTAGTCTAAGGAGAAAGAGAGACAAAAATAAATGGGCTCTGAGTTTTGTAAAAAAATTAAAATAATAAAAGAATCTTGGGCTAGGGATGTGGTTCAGTGGTAAAGTGCTTGCGTAGCAAGCATGAGGCCCTGGGTTCCACCTCAAACACTGGAAAAAAAATTATTTTGCAAACAGTGTCACTACTCCCAAGCAATCTCCATTTTGTCTTGTCCTACCTTGCCTCCACCTCCAGCTTCCCTCACTCCTTGGGTGAGGGCTGTGAGCAGAGCTAAGGACACAGGTTGAGCAGCGACTGGCATGCTGGATGCTTCTTATGGGCGGGAATAGAAGATCTAGACCCCACAGATAAGGGGAAAGGTTATGGGGGCTTCCAGAATATATCTCTATCCTTATGGAGTACATAAAGCCTTCAGTCACATCAAAGGAATAAGTACTAAGATGCAAACTTGTAATTTGACTAATTTGATTCACTACAACAAAATTAAGAATAATCTACGAATACATAATGCTGTTCTCCATCCCTCCAAGAGGGATGTCATTTGAAGCTTAGTGATTAGACTAATATCCAAACGGAAAATGAACTATTACATACTATTAACAATTTCAGTTGCTAAAATTAAAGAAAAAAGCAAAGGTTAGCATTCCTTCTGGCTTACTGATGACACAGTTTTATTTTCCAGAAAGGAAAGACAGACATAGAAAGCTAAACAATTTGCCCCAAGTCATACTGAAAATCTCCCCAATAAGAAATTAAGATGTTAGAATCTAAGACTAGTGTGTCTTCCACAGAAATTTGATAAATGAAAGATGGTGAAAGAGTTCTTGAGGAATTGTAAAGTTATCAGTAATCACCAATAATCAGTGGACAATTTCAAAGCAGAGTGGAGGCCCCATGGCCTGAATGTGTACGGAGAGTCAGAGTGGGCTCTCTCACACAGCCCAGGAGACCAAGACAGGAAAAGATGGAAGAATATGGTTGAGACCCTGGGCAGAATAGAGACCAGCAGAACAACCAGTACCACCCGTGGGCCCTTGAGGGGTGTCCTTGGTGCACCCAGGAGCAACAAGCCTGCAATTCAAGAGACACATATACCCTGGGCAGAACCTGAGAGCCTTGCCCAGATGTCCTGGCACCTCTCACACACCTACCTATGTGGACAACAGTGTCCCTGTGACAGGTGGAGGCCATGTGGATGAGAGCAGCTCCACCTACATCCTGTGTTCTAGGAATCTGTGATTCTGAAGGGTCTAAGGATTCTAAACTTGAGCATGCCCTTCAGGCCATTATAAAGATCAAGGCAAGAGAGCAGAACTCATTAACTCTTATTAACACTCTGCTGGCTCAATTTATAACTTAAATATCTGGAGATGTAGTGTTCAGTTTTCATTTGTTTTTCTATGCCTGGCCCACAGAGATAAGGGGTCAGCCCAAGCGGGATCATCTGAAGGTCAGTAAAGTTCTTCACTTTACTGTGGAGCCTGTGATGATCCATGGCCCAAGTGGGAGGTATGGAACCTGCACGCTAGGACAGGGATTCCTGCATATCCAACCAACATGATGGTTTTGCATCTGTAGTATACTAATATATGGTGGGCAGGTCTCCAGGAACAAGCTAGATGAACAGGTTTGCTTGGCACTTTAATTTTCTAACAAGCTTTGGCTTTGCCCTCTTGATATTCCAGTGGGTAAGACCAATGGACTCAGGAGAAAGGAAAGTGGGTACTCAATGGCACTACAGAAAATATCACTTTGGTTGGGACAGCACCCTTTCAGGAGGGGGACTATGGAATCAGAAGGTCTGAGTACTTTCAAGACTCCTACCATGCTGTGTCAAGGTCAAATTGCTTTCTAGAAGACTCAGAAAGGACTTACAATTCACCAGTAACGTATGACCAGAATTACTATACCCCAATCAACAATTATTATCATTAAAAAATGTTTTGCAACATTAAGTACAGATTGGTATCACAAGACTAATCAAATTAGCATTTCTTTTATTAAAAAGAAAGATCATCTTTTTTTCCCCAAGAGCTGCCTACTACTTATATTTTAGCAAGGGCTAAAAGCTGACATCCATACATAATCTGCCGCAGATGTCTTTTCAAACCATTATGGAAATGCCTAGAATCCTGCCCATACATCACTCTTGCTGGCTGTGTGGTCTCCATCACTTAGCACACGAATGATGGACTCAATTCCTTTCCTTGGGACTGGTGTACCGGGGGTGGTGTGAGAAGGCTCTCACTGTGGCTGCGTCCTGTGCCTTTCAACTATGTCCACAGGAAGAACTATCTCTTCTTTTTTTTTTTGCAGTGCTGGGGACTGAACAAGGGCCTCCCACATGCTAAGTCCATGCTCTACCCTGAGCGCTCCAGCCCTATGACTAGGGGAAACAGCATCATGAAGATAATACAAGCTGCATCTGTAGAATAACAACATGAGGTGACTTACTGCCCCTCGTTAGTTGCCTTCTAAAATAAAAACTGCCATTACTTGAAAATGTTTTGCCCATGGGTAAAGATAAATTTTGGAGAATTTGGAAACAGAGAGTTAAAATTTTAAAACATGAAGCTCTTTATGGATTAGTTTTTTGAAATACTCTTAAAGTCACATTTGCACATTAATTTCAGTTTACTTTACATAACACTGAGGAAACTTACCAAACACACGAGACTGTCCCGTTCCTGTGTTATGTTCTCTGTTACCCCAACAAGGTTTGCCAGGTTCTGGCAAGCAGACATTTCGCTCCCCATGGCTTTTTCCACCTGCTTTTTGAGGATGTCAATTTTCTTCTGGTACCTCCTATAGAGTTCCCCAAAACGGAGAATACAAAACGTATCAGCCTGCGTGGCTAGGGCATGGTGACTATCTGTGTTATGAAAACAGCAAGCTGTCTGGTGTGGTGGCACTCCTGTAATCCCAGCAGCTCAGGAGGCTGAGGCAGGAGGACTGCGAGTTCAAAGCCAGCCTCAGCAAAAGCAAGGCACTAAATAACTCAGTAAGACTCTCTCTCTAAATAAAATACTATATAGAGCTGGGGATGTGGCTCAGTGGTGGAGTGCCCCTGGGTTCAATCCCTGGTCTCCTTAAAAAACAAAACAAAACAACCCCCCCCCCAAGAAAAAAACAAAAAACAAACCAACAAGGATGTTAACACTAAATGCTATTCTTGGGGCGGGGTGGGGGGGTGTTATAGTTCAGTGACAGAGTGCTTGCCTGGCATGTTTGAGTTCCTGAGTTTGATTCCCAGGACTGCAAAAAATTGAAAAATAAATGCTGTTGTTCAGCAACCTAAATCTTCTATTAAATGTCAAGGTAAGATGATTTAATTTGAAATCATGCATAACTAATAACTCCAAATCAAGTTAATAGGACTCACAAAATGCCACCAATATATAGGCTAATTAAATATTATTCTTTTAACTACTTGGCTAATGCTCTAAAAGATACTTCTTTTTTTTTCCTGTGGTACTGGGAATTAACCCAGGGCCTCATGTATGCTTGGCAGATGCTTTACTGGGAAGTGGTTAGAAAGCTCTACTCGTAAATGATTAGGAATGAACTTTTAGAACATCCAAGGTCTTGGGGTCATCATATGATTATTAACCACATTTGAACTAGAGACTTGAGAGACGTGGTTGATGTGGTTAACAGAAACACTTTCACTGTACCTATATTCTTATATCCTGTAATCTCAATTACTCTTCTCCATTTTATAGCATTGTAAAAGGAAAAGATAAAAAAAAAATTCCTTAATTGTCTCTTTTTCTTTTCTTTTTTTAACTATTGGGGGGAAAAAAAAAACAACTTAAGGCTGGTTGTGGTGGCACATGCCTGTAATCCCAGTGGCTTGGAAGCTGAGGCAAGAGGATCGTGAATTCAAAGTCAACTTCAGCAACTTCGCAAGGTCCTAAGTAACTCAGTGAGACCCTGTCTCTAAATAAAAAGCAAAAGAGGGCTGGGGATGTGGCTCAGTGGTTAAGCACCCCTGGATTCGCTCCCCAGTACCAACAAAACAAAACAAAACAAAAAACCAACTTAAGGAGAAAAAAATATATATAAACCTATTAATTTTCTGTGTCTTTTCAAGTTCAGCCTCCAGTGCTTTGTTTCTAGCTGTTAAATTGCTCTTCTCTAGAAGCAGGCTCTTTTTTTGCACTTTCGAGACTGTCAGCTTTTCCATCAGCTCTTCCATCTCAGCACTTCCTCTCTCTTCTTCCTTCTGCAGTTGGCTGAAGGACAAAAACATTACAGGTGTGTATCCAGTGCCCTGAGCTAAAATAAGGCAGTCCCAGCCAGTCAGGTGATCAACAACGAGCCCCTGCTTCAGTCACCTGGAAGGCCTCTGCAGGTACACCTCCCCTTCCTATGCCCTAGCAGGGCAGGGAGCAAGCTGCTAGAGGAAAGGAGAGAGGGTGTGGCTGGGCACTTTCTTCTTGGTAGCAGAGATGTAACCCCTCTTTCTGCCCACAGGTCGTGCTTATGTCTGGCATATATAACTCATTTATACCCCCTTTTCCAGAAAAAAATCTAAGACAGCTCAGTTTTCACATGGTTATAATTTCCAGGAAAAAAATCCAATTTCTAAAAGAAATTTCATTTTGTAAAAATGTAATTATAAACACATGTTTTTATAATAAAAAAAACAAAGAACAAATGGGACATTCATTTATTGAACACCAGCTTGGGTGCTATCAAATTTGCACAGAGGTAACATGAAACAGGAGCTCAGTCATATAATGTATGACTTGCAGGGTGATCTGTCAACTGGAACTTAAAAGCATACAAAAATCAGAACCCACTTTTTTCATTAAAAACTAAGTTAACTGTTATTTTTTGGATAAATTGTTGAAAAGAATTAATGATAAAGGCTTAAGAGAGTTTTAAAAATACAAAGAGTTTTGCTTCCAGCCAGGTTGTTCAGAGATCAGATTTACCCTCCAGCTAAAAAACAACGGTTTACAGACTTTGGACAACTGGCAAGCAACCTGAGATAAGGGAAAAACAAGATGAGGGGCACAGTCGCTCCACCTCTGCCTCATGGTTGGGAATCCAGAACAGGCACGCTGGCTGGGTTGAGTTGTCAGAGATCAAAGGTCAGAGAGGTTTAGTGTCTAGGGCAGACAGTGGAGCTTTCCTGGAGGGAGGAAGGCTCTGGAGATTTTTAGGGGGCCACCACAAGTCTTTGGCTGAATGCAGATCTACATTCATGTGAGAAGAACTGTTCATAACTAAAGAAAGACACACCAGAAATAAGGAAGCAGCACACAAGAGTAGTACATGAGCCCACCAGTCAGAGTGGTAGACCACAGACCATAGAGACACTGGCTAAGATCCTCAGAATACTATTGCCTTAGAAGTGTGGCTACACCAGGACACAAGCCCATCTGTTCCAGAAAGTAGAGAAAAAGAGCATGAGGAAGAGAGAAATGAAATATACAAAAGAGACTCCAACAATTCTTCCAGACATGGAAAAATATATATGTACACGTGACACGATCAATTTGCTGGATACAAATAAAGGCAGATTAGACAGCAGGAGAAAAGACCAATGAGCTCAGAGGCAGAGCAATAGAAACTATACAATTAAAGTACAGAGGGAAACAATGAGCAAGCACAGTGATCCCTGGGGTAATATCAAACAGTCCCAGGGGCAGGGGGTGAGAATGGGAAACCCAGAAAAGAATATTAAAGAAATAATAGCTGAGATATTTCCAAGTATGAGGAAAGATATAAACTTACAGCCCTAAGAGGCTCAATGAATCTCAAACAGTATAAAGAAACCATACCAGCACACATCCAAATCAAGTTTTTGAAAACCAGTAATGAAGAACAATTCTTTTTTTTTTTTTTTTTTTTTTTTGGTACCGGGGATTGAACTCAGGGGTGCTAAGCCACATCCCCAACTCTTTTTTTGTATTTTATTTAGAGACAGGTTCTTACTGAATTGCTTAGCGCCTTGCTTTTGCTGAGGCTGGCTTTGAACTCTCGATCCTCCTGCCTCAGCATCCCAAGCTGCTGGGATTACAGGCATGTGTCACTGTGGCCAGTTTGAAGAACAATTCTTAAAAGAAGCCTGAGACAGGCAGTCATGGTGGTGCACACCTGTAGTCTGGGCTACCTGGAAGGCACAGGAAGATCTCTGGAGCCCAGGGATTCCAGGTCAGCCTAGGCAACACAGTAAGAATCTGTCTCAAAACAGAACAGGAAAAAAAAAGAAAAAGAAAAAAGAAAAAAACTGAGCAAACTTTCTCCACTCTGCCTACATGCAGAGTTTCTCATTAATATCTGGAAAGACATTAAATCCTTACCTTTTTAACTCATTTACAATTGAGGTATGGACTTCCATGGCAATCTTGCCATCCAAGTGTGTTTTAAGTTCTTGACATTTGGCCTCTAAACTCTCCAACTGCTTCTTGTTTTCCATCAGCTCCTTTTCCTGGTCCTGTGTTTTAGTCTCCAAGAGCATAAGTTGTTTAGTGAGCTTAGAAACTGAAAAGCAAAAGAGAAGGATATAGACTTGACACAGGAGACTTAATAAAACACAAGTGCTGATTACTAGAAAATACTAATGTGAGACACCTTAGAAAAATGGTCTTTAAAAAAAAAAATTGGAGAGTTATAAATTAACCAAAGTCTTTCACAGAGAAATTACTTTCCCTGACAGGCACGGTAGCACTCACCTATAATCCCAGCTATTCCAAGGCTAAGGCAAGATGGTCGCTAGTCTGAGGCAAACCTCAGCAACTTAGTAAGACTCTGGCCCAAAATAAAAAATAAAAGGGACTAGGGATGTGACTCAGTAGTAGAGCATCCCTGGGTTCAATCTCCAGTACTGAAAGGGGGAAAAAAAAAAGAAAAGAAAAGAAAAGAAGGAAGAAATTACTTTCCCTATATTAAGCATTCACTAAATATAGAGTCAGCTCTCTGTATCCATGGGTTCCACCATCAGTGGATTCAAACAACAGTGGGTGAAAAATATTCAGAACAAACTGCATCTATACTGAACACATATAGATTTTTCCCTATCATTACATCCTAAACAAAAAGCATATCAACTATTTACAGTGTTTACATTATAGTAGGCATGATAAGTAATTTAGGGAGGGTTTAAAGTATACAGAAGGATTTGTGTAGGTTATGTGTCAGTGCTGTACCATTTTATGTATGGGACCCGATCATCCATAAATTTTGGTATCCTGTGTGTGTGCATGTATGTTGTGTTTGTGCCTGTCCGTCTGTCTGGAACCTGCACATGCTAAAATATTTTAATGGCTGAGATAGACAGTATTACCCTATGTATATGTAAGATTATATAAATCGTGTGAATCTACATTGTGGAAAAAAAAAAGATATATTCCCTGCTGCATAGTTATATCAAAATGGGTTCTACTATCATGTATAATTAAAAAGAACCAATAAAAAAAGTCTGTTAAAAAATGAATAAATAAACAAAATATTTTAATGGAACTGACTATAATACTTAACAATACATGAATCCAGTCTTCAAGGAACTGACTTTCCAAAGACAAGGTCTTAAACCATACATAGACTTACAAATGTATATCATGATGTTGTCTCTAAAACTGCAAGATTATCAAGATTTTAAGGATATCAAACATGGCCTAACTAAGCACTCAATTTATTATTTTTTCTTCTAAGTTCTTATATTTTATGCTCTATGTTGAAAGTAAATCAGAAGGATTTCCATCCCATGAGACATGGTCATATATAATAAGATATTCCTGGAACTGAGACTGTGGCTCAGTGGCAGAGCACTTGTCTAGCCCGTGTGAGGTACTAGGCTCGATCCTAGCACTGCATACAAAAATAAACAAATAAAATAAAGGCATGATATCTATCTACAACTACAAAATTTTTTTAAAATTAATTAATTATTTTTTTTTTTTAAAAGATATTCCCTGGGCATCTGTTGAAAGCAGCCCTTAGAAGTATGATAACATAACACTTTAGATCTTTCTACTCTAGAAAGCACTGAGCTGATCAAAATGAACAGGTGTTTCCAGGGAATGGGAAAATAACAGACAATTGACTGAATCATGAACCACATGAGCTGAAGGTTTGCCTGTGCCACACGACCAGAAGAACCATCACACCTGTACAATCTGGTATGTTTCAGAAAATTAAACTCAGTAAATAGGAATTAATTTCCCTATCATTTCCAATCCTGAAAACAAAGACAGGAGGCCCAGCAATACTCTCTCCCTTTCTGCTCAAGAATGCCAGAGTAAAACCAAGTACTAACAAGCACACAGATCTAAAAAGTTCTGCAGAGGACATCCCTGTGGGACTCTGAGAGATGTGCTCATCTTTTTTTTTTTTTTTCTTTTTAAGTTGTCAATGGATCTTCATTTTATGTATGTATGTATATGTGTATTTATTTATATATATGCAGTGCTGAGGATTAAACCCAGGGCCTCCCACATGCCAGGCAAGTGCTGTACCACTGAGCCACAACCCCAGCCCATGCTCTCGTCTTTAAGCATGGCCTAGTTAGCAGAAACACGTGAAATGCAGCCCAGCAGTTCTGTGACAGCAGAAGCTGGTAAGGAACTCTTCCACAGTATGGAAGGGAAGAGTCACTAAACCAGCTACGCAGGAGGGAAAACAGGAAGGAGAGGTGACAATGGCTCACTCAAGACAGCTTGCCCTTCAGCTTCCTATCCTATGTTACTCTTCACTGGAAAAGTCAGTAAAGGCAAAAATAAATCACTATTTTTTGTGCTCATAAATTTGGTTTTAGTCAAAGCCAAAGAAATGACCCTTACTTAATCTGGCTTACTTCCAAGTCCACTGCCATATGCAGTGGGGCTCCCAGGGGTAGTGAGGAACACTCACAGAAGGTATCTGATGGGACCTAACTACAGAGATTTAATGGATGACTCCCTTAGCTCTGATGGAAGGGAGAAAGCAGAGAAACTGATGAAGACAATGAGAGGCCTGACTTATTTAATCATTCAATAAAGATTTGGGAGGACATCAATGTGTTGTTTAGAATGCTTACCTCCCAGCAGTTCAGAGGGCAAGGAAGGAGTATCACAAGTTCAAAGCCACCCTCAGAAAATTAGTGAGGCCCTAAGCAACTTAGTGAGACCCTGCCTCTAAATAAAATAGAAAAAGGGCTGGGGACATAGCTCAGTGGTTAAGCATCCCTGGATGCAATCCCTGGTACCAAAAAAAAAGAAAGAAAGAAAAAAAATAGAATGATTATTTCACATGACTTTCTCACTTCTAAGGCCCAAATTTACCCTAAAATCAGTTCTGCAGAATCTATTGCCTACAACTGATTCACAAAATATAGAGAACGACTAGAATGGCACTGTGGAATCTAAAAGAAGGCCATCAATGCACTAAGGGCAATGGTTGGAAATGTAATAAAGAGTTGCATTTCAGGAAAGAACATTCAGAAAAATGTGGTTTTCCCCTTTTTCAAGGACACAATAGTGACATCACAGCATCACCATTACTCACCTGCTTGGAGATGCTCCTGGTGGGTGTCCTTGGCTTTCCTTTGCTGAATCTCCAACTGCTTTATCAACAACTTGTTCTCCTCTAAAACCAGTTCTGCTTGAGTCTGAAGCTGATGCCTGCAAATGATTTACAAAATTAAATACAGCCATTAAATACAGGTACTGAGTGTAATTAAGTAACACACCAAGTCTGAAAGAAAGCACCTGATTTATGGAGGTGATGACTATCTGGACATGCTTTAACGTTATAAACATTAGTAATACAGCAAATTCAGTCATTTGTATTAAATGGGGAAAAAGACTGCAATGAAGTCTGAATAATGGCCTGCTGTAGAGCCTTTGTTTTAGTTTTGGTGCCTCAGAGTAAAGCCAGGGCCTAGGCAGGAGCTGCACCACTGAGCTATCCCCTCAATCCTTGAATAACTTTTTAAAATGTAAAATATCAGGGCTGGGAGTGCAGCTCAGTGGAAGATCATGTGCTTCATGTGTGTGAGGACGTCCTGTTGATCTCCAGCACAAAACAAAAGACAAAACCAAAAAACCCGTGTAAAATGCAAAATTTCAAACATACAAAACAGAATAAAATAATAAGCTCCCATATACATAATATCCAGCTTACATAATCATCAAATGGACCATTATATTTTATCTATGTAAACCTCCAATCCCTACATGTACCAAATTATTTTGAAGCCCATATGAAATTTTTAAAGAATTTAGGAAGTTCTCATTTTACAAGTGAGAAGTTCAGTAGCATATTTACCAACAAATAATTACTTTTTTAGAAAGTTTTGAAATGGTTTCTTAAAATCACACAGAGACCCTAAAGATTAGGGAGGCCTAATCTTTATTTCACCACAAGCAAACCATTTTTTTACAGAGAGTGCAATGTAAATTCTGTGCAGTTCGACTTTCAAAATCACAAATTCCAATAATGATGAGTTTAAAGAATGGTAGAAATGGCCTAGTTAAGGGTTTACCACCCAAAATATACTGCAAACAATAACTATCTTGATGTTCTACTATAAACTCTAAGAGTTCAGGTGGAGGAAGGAGAGAGGAAAGAAAGGAGCCAGGCTCCTACAATGACCTCACTGCCACTGTGGCTGTGCACTAGCTCCTTCTCACTAGGGGGCTTCTGCCTGCTCTCTGCACCATGGGAGCAGGGCTCAGTCTCACTGGCTCTCCAGCCTCCTCACTCCTGCCTCACAGAGCAGCTATCCTTTGGCCCATTACATATTGGACGTCCTTATGAGACTTTTCCTTCATCAGTTCATTCCTTTATTCCTCTCTCAACTTCCTCCCTTTATTCCTTTCTTTTTTAAATGAAAGGATTCTTCAACCCTAAAAAAGGTTGAAAACCTCAGATTTAGCTTAGCACTCCTTTCCATTTTATAGGTAAAGAAACTGAGGCCCAGAAAGTTGAGGTTACCCACCTGATCAGGTAAAATTAGGAAAAGAAAGAGACAAACTACAGTCCAGGAGTTTATTCAGAAATTATCAGAAACTAAGCAGACAGCTTATACTGAAGTGTGAGGTCTGGGTGCCAAGGGCAGCATGTAGGTCTAGGAGTCACACACCTGGGCGGGCACAGGGAGCAGCCAGGAGGTTGGCGGAGGGGCTTCACAGGGCTTCAGAGCCAGGGGCCCCAAGCTCATCCCCTCACTGTGCAGGCCACCATGCTTAAGCAGAGGGCAAAATTCAAATCTCAATAAACACAGGACTGGGGAATTAGGACCAGAGATTTGAATGCAGGATTGTCCTTTTTTATTTTATCTTATTGATATATTTTTATTTTAAGGAAACATAAAGGAACTTGACTCATGCCTACAAACAAGGTTAGGGAAAGAACCTGGGATTCCAGATTCTCCCAAAGGCTCTTGGAGGCATGTGAGTCCCTTTTTCCTGGGTACTATTCAAGGAGCACTAACAGGGGAAACTTTCTAGGAACCCAACAGAAGAAAATCCAAGTTCAACAGGGGAAATTCACTGCACCAAAGTCCAGTGGATGCTCACGCCAGTCCTGATGAGTGCAGCAATCAGTGACCATGAAATCAAGGAGAACCTACCCAGCAGTAAGAATGCTGTTGACTCAATACCAGATTTCTGCACACTAAGTATGGAAAATATTCCATTTTTTCAGTAACATTAAGACATTTAAAAAATATTAAATGTGTCATGCCTACCCGGAACAATTGTTTTCTTAGCTTTGCCTGGATATTGCTGTTAAGACTCTTCATGATTTTTACTCCTCTAATTCATTATATGGGCATTTGTTCCTACTGAGCTGGATGCAGAGTCATACACAAACATGAACAGGATGTGGTCGCTGCCTTTGAGAAGGGCAAAGAGGAACAGACAGATGTGGAGACAGACAAGACAGGTAGGGATTGTGTGCCAGGTACCAGGACAGGGCAAATGTTTTGGACTGTGTCAGAAACAGAGACGAGGGAGCAGTAACTGTGTTCAGGGAGAGTTAATGACAGGCACCATCTGAGCCCTGAAAGGTAAACAGGAGTGCGGAAGGGGCATCCAGGGAAGGGAGCAGCATTGGAAAACATAACTGGAGTGGTGAACATCTGCTGTTGTGCATGTAGGTTTTTATCCTGGACTTTATAAACCAAAGACCTGGAAGTGATCAGAAAGAAAAATACCACCTTAGAAAATAAAAGCAGAAGCCAGGCATGGTGGTGAACGCCTCTAATCCCAGCGACTCAGGAGACTGAGGCAGGCCAGCCTCAGCAATTTAGCAAGAACCTGTCTCAAAATTTTAAAAAGGCTAGGGATGTAGCCTAGTGGTAGTTTCCCTGTGTTCAATATGCAGTACGAAAGAAAAAAAGGAAAAAAAAAAAAGAAGAAGAAGAAGCAGGAATGGGGGGCAAACAAATTTCAGCTTTGAGAACTTACTTAGGGTTTATATTCTTACTTACTTGTTTTTTTTTTGCAGTGCTGGGTATTGAACCCAGGGCCTCACGCATGCTAGGCAAGTGCTTTACTGAGCCTTGCATTCAGCCTTGCATTCAGAATTTTTAAAGTCATCTTCAAAGTACCATTCTAGAATAGTTTATTATGATTTTATAGTATCTTATTTATTTCTAAGAAACTCCCTTAAAATGTTTGTTAAGAAAAGAAAATACATTAATACATTTGATGATTTCATAAAGTTTATTCCTATTCTCTTGTGTTTTAAATCAGCAAAAAATACCACCACTTGCCATTCATCACTGGTAACAGGTCTACTCTTATTTAACTCTTGATGCAATTCTTCATTTTCCTTCACCACTTCTTGGACTCGCATCCTAAACATTCTCATTTCCTCCTGAAATAAAATTTATGTAAACTTTAACACACACACATCCACACGCACCTCTACTTCTTAGCTCTAGTGCTGTTGCTGTGGCTAAAATCAAATGTCCGTGGCTGTCTGGCAAAGTCTCAGCAGCCTCAACCCAGTGCCACGTGCCCCTCGGAGAGCTGAAAGTCCAGTGAGAAAAGTCACCACGTTGCAATGTCATGGAGCACAGGGACAAAGAACCTGGGTTTTAAAATATTCAATTCCTGATTTGAAAACATTTTTCTACAACTGCCAAATACTTGAAGAATTAAAAAGAGTAATAGAAAAAAAGCTGAGATGCCCATAAATACTGTATTTTTTTCTTTCTTTAAAGACTTTTGAGGATAAATAGGAGCTTTTTATGTAAAAAATAAGAACTTAATGAAAGCCCATTTGCGTGGGGAAGGAGTCAGTTGGTATGGGGGCTGGAGGCTCTTAATCTTGCCCAGACCAAGCATGGGAAAGCCTCTTTATTTAAAGTCATCAGTCCCTACAGCTTCACACCTTAGCCCCAATTCCAGACCTGTGGTTCAGTCTCAGTTTTAGGCTCCAAATGATCTGTTTCTGGCACTTCACCAGGGCCTGCTCCTCCATGGCTTTTCTTGGCCAGTACTTGTCTAGCTTCAGTGTCCTGTGCTGCTCTTTACAAGAATCTTGGGTGCCAAAATGTACTCTGGGGTGCTTTGTAATACTCTTCTCCTAACTATTAGACATTTGTGCTTACACCTGTTTGTCTCAGCAGCATTGCCAAGTCGCTTCCCCTCCTCCTCTCTCCAGTCGCTCTCCAATAGCTGCCCGGCTCTTTTGAACTGAGTCAGGCAAACTACAGTGGGTAGTCCAGCTGCCTGCTTTTTATAAATAATGTTTTATTGCACTGTAGCCCCACCCATTGTTTACAAGATGTCTACAGTTGCTTTCATGCTACACTGGCAGAATTGAGTGGCTGCAAACAGAAACTGCTGACCCACAAACCCTGAAATATTTATTAACTGGCCCTTTACAGGAAAAGTGGGCTGACCCTGATTTAGAAAGAGCATAAAAAGAGCAATTTTATCATTAGGATTTATTTTTGATCAATTAATACTAGATTAACTCATGCTCTTAAAAAACTGTCAAGATGAAAAGATTCAAAATTGCATTATACACGATACGTACATGGAACAGCACATCTGCAAACCAGGCTGGGTGACTCTTTAAGGACACTTCTTACTCGGGATCCCATAAAAACCAACCCTTCTGTCTCTGGATTCTTCCAATTCCAATTCTAGAGATCTATTTGGCCACTTAATTGAGGAACCCAGAGGTATGGGAGACATCTATTAACACCTGCACTTGTTCTCCTACAATTAGAAGGAGCTTTGCTGCCAGAAGCCATTCTCAGAAACACAGGGAACAAAGCACAAATGCAGAAAACCTCACTTCCTAACCGGTTCCAACAGCTCAATTACTGGACTTCCCTGGGGTCACTTCTTCCTGGAATTAACAGCATTTAAATTTGCCTAACATGCCCCTGGCCTATTACCTTCCCCTTTCGGCCCAGATATCCCTTCAAATGGTGGTGTTTGCAGCGGCAAAGTCCCAGAAGAGAAGTGCCTCCCTGCTGCTGCCTTCTCTACACCCAAGGTCCTAGTTCACGTGGAGCTGCCTGTGGGGTAACATGGCTTCCAGTGCAGCACCACCTGCCCCTCCATACCCACGCCCCCGCTCTGCCAATCACTCCCTTCCATCTTCCCTCTCTCCTTCCTTGCCTCTCTTCCTCTTTCCCTTCCTCCCCCTTCCATACTCCCTCCTTTCTTCCTCCTTTCCTTCCTTTAACAAACTGAGTATCGATCAAATGTTAGGCATGTTTACTTACCTTCAGAATGTTCCTGCAAAATTGGAAACAAGTCTTATTTTTATAAATCAGTCTTTTAAGACATTTGCCAACCTACCTCAAGGGTGGCAATGAGCTCATCCTTCTCTTTCATTCTATCTTCATAAGCTAGCAACAATGGTGAAAGGTACTTTATATCCAACTGAAGACAATGGAGTAAAAGGTGGTTAATATATTTCTTACATCTAAACACAATTGGCAAAATTTTAAAAAGAAGACATTTTGGAATGGTTTGTAATAGCTGTGCAAATACAGCCCAGAAAATATTGACCTGAAATTAAAACTTGCACTTACCAGCCAGGGTGGTGTAGGGCCTTTTGATGGGAGGCCTGTAGTATGTAAGCTCTAAGAATAAAACACATATTGAAGACAAAATAAAATATACTTCCTCCGAAACTCCAAGTCTTCTGTATTGTTAATTTAGAGCACGCATCATTCACTGGTTTGCATGAATGTATGGATGAGAAAAATTATTTCTGAAATGTTTGGGAGTAATGTCCTTTTTCCTCTAAATACTTAAGTATTTCCTAAAACCAAAAAACATTCATCTACCTAACCACAGTACTATACTAAAAATCAGAAAAGCAACACTGATACAATACTACCTGAAACATATCTAGTAATTTTTTATTGGGATGCTAGACTTTGGACATGTTACACTGGGTGTCTGGATTTTGTTGTCTTTAAAAATTATTGGTTATTTTCTTTCTTTCTTTTTCTTTTTCTTTCTTTCTTCTTCTTTTTCTTTCTTTCTTTTTTTTTTAACAGTCACTGAACTTTCTCATAGATCAGTTCGATGCTTTTCAGGCTTGTTTTTCACCCTAGTGGAGTGAAAATAATCTGGTGGGGTCTGTAATAACCCTTACTGAAAGACTAGGTTAGTCACACTCCTTAGGCACAGCCCTTCTGGGCTCTGTAGTCAGTGTCATAGCATCCAACAAGTTCTCTACACTGTGAATGGTCAGAACTCCGAGGTCTCCCTGTGCTATGTGAGCTCTGGGAACTATTCAGTTCTCAGATCCCTGTACTTGTCTTCTGCCAGTCTAATGGGGCTCCCTCATACATGTGTGCAGACTAGCATTCAACAAAAGACACGAGGAATCCCATGCAGATTGATTTCTTTATGTACAGAGCTCCCTCCTTTCTGGTATTATTGCCCTGAAAATTCCAGTCTCCTTGACTTCCCCAAAATCTAATTGCTTACACAAGAGGGAAAATCTGGTACAGAAGCAATGATCCCAATGGAACTATTTCTTATTTAATAAAAACTTTCCAAGTGGGTGAAATAAATGGCATGAGAATTATACCAGTTGAGCATTCCTAATTGGATAATCCAAAATCCAAAATGCTCCAAAATCTGAACTCAAAAGAAAAAAAATTCCAATTAGAGATGTTCAGTAGGTAAAGTCTATGTAAATATTCCCAAAACCCCAAACTTCAAAAGCAGAAAGGCTTCTGGTCTCAAGCATTTCAGGGAGATTTAGCCTGTATGTCAAAGCTATTATTTTTTAAAAAATCCTCCCAAATTATTTCAGGGAGATTTAGCCTGTATGTCAAATCCCTCTTTAAAAAGAAACTCAGGGGCCGGGTGCAGTGGTGCACGCCTGTAATCCCAGCACTTGGGAGGCTGAGGCAGGAAGATCCCGAGTTCAAAGCCAGCCTCAGCAACTTAGCGAGGCCCTAAGCAACTCAGTGAAATCCTGTCTCTAAATA